>JAMXBB010000011.1:15038342-15172516 GCA_024138015.1 Lumnitzera littorea
CTTGTTGCCCCCCCCGGAAAAAAGAGAGAGAGAGAGAATCCAAGTAAATATGATGGTATTAAACAGACAGTTGATATAAAATAAGTGGAAACTTGCATGCGTAAGGATGACAATGAGGAGCAGTATGATGCAAAGAAACCATGATTTAGAAGACAATACCCAAACATCAGTGAGTTAATCCTGTTACATCCTACTTGTCCAGGTATATTGAGCACATCTTACAAACAAGCTGCAAAAGGTTATGTGCATCTGAAGCACTAGGAGAGTTCACTCATGGTTTATCATAATTCAATTCTTCCAAATATTCACAAGGTCCATGATTTTATAAAATGCAGAACCTTCTGAACATCCTATAAGGAGCAGTAACAGGTAATGACAAATAAAAAACTTTTACCTCAAAAAGAATATTTCATTGTGAAAGTTTTTCAAACATCCCAAGGAAGATATCCAATAAAAATGCCACAAACTTGTTGGGGTTGGTAGGACTTTAAGATAAAACGAATCGTGTACCATTAAACGAGATTTTCTCCACTTTGTAGTAAGGGCAAAAATAGAAAGTCGCTTTTAAGAAACAAGATAAACTGATCAAAAAGAGAGCAGAGACCATGCTTATGAGCCCATAGCATGCCTTTTACAATAGAATGCAGTCAATGTAATGACATTCATAAACTGACTTTTTTTTTACTGAAATTCATAAACTAACTTATAAGTTATAACAGAGAGATATCATAAAAATCACAAAAGATATTTTCTTCAAACGTAGTAGGTTTCAGTTGATATTCCAATATAATTTGTCTTTATGGGATTACATAAGATTTAGGGATATGTTGTAGGTTTTCTATCAACTGTATCCATCTTTCGGTTTTCCCAAGTCTCCTATGAATCGGTGCTTTCTATATGATGTATTCTATAGGCAAGTACAAGAATGAAAAGTTAGTTCTCTACTTTATGCAACAGCAAGCAACATTGGATTACGGAGTTTTGGACCATGTTTCTGCCTGCATCAGGTGGTATTATATCAGAGCAATGTATAATCGTGGGAACCTGATGCCTCAAACTAGAGTATGCAATTAGCAATGTAAGAGTAGGAAGTCTGGATCTTTTCTCAGTTTCCACAGTTCTAGGACTTTGGATCCCCATCACATACATGAAGCGACAAAGATCCTTTGGATGGCTATGTGCAGCTAGAGATCTAATTGCAAATGTGGAGCAAAGGGTTTATGTTCTGCAGAAGGTGTGAAGATCTCTGCTTACCTAGATGTGACTCTCATATAGCAGGGGAACATAAATCGTATTGGGAAATTGACACCAAGAGAGAATTTTGCTTGTATTCATGCAAAACTAGAAATAGATTGTGGATAAGATTACGCGTTTTCACCATTCTTGTTGCTTATAACTTGCCAAAGTCAAGGTTCTATGTGGAGAAGGATGCACCAGGATGACATCGTTAATATCACCAAACTATTTAATTTCAAATTTAGTAGACTCTTAGAAGATAGTTTGTCATATCTCATATTTCATAGGATTCCAGAAGATCTAGGCAATATCCATTTGATTTCCTTTTAGATACTCTTTCAAATGAGTTTATTAATTTCCTTTCATGGATGATGACATCAAATTAGCCTTCTTTTCTCAAGCAAATGGTAAGGCTACAGGTCCAAATGGGTATTCAGTCAAATTTTTTAAGGTGTCCTGACCTATTATTGGTTCAGATCTGATCTTAGCAGCCAAGGAATTTCTTTCATTGGGTTTTCTACTTAAGGAGGAATACTATCATATCTCTTGTTCCTAAGGTTGCTAATCCTTCTACTTTGGTGGATTTCAAGCCCATCTCTCGTCATGATATTTTATACAAAGCCATCTCTAAGCTTACGTGCTTCTGGAGTAAAAGTACTCCCTTCACTTATTGACAAGGAACAGTCAGATCTTAATTTGGGTAGAAGGATCAGTAACAGTATGTTTATTATCCAAAAACTTGTCAACAGCTATCATTTAAATCACAGCTCACATAGATGCATGTCCAAAGTCAACATTATGAAGCCTTATGATACCTTAAGTTGTGAATTCTTGGACAAAGTTCTTGCTGTCATAAATTTTCTACCTTGCTTCAGCCACCTTCTCTAGCAATGCTTCTCCACATCTCTTATCTTTTTCATTGGAGATGCAGAGAGAAAAAGGTTGCTCATCTTTGTTTGGTTGATTATTTGAGGATTTTCACAAGAGGAATGCCTCTGCTATTTCTCTCATGTGACAAGCTCCCCTTACTTTTGCAATGTGGATCCCCTTGCTAAAGAAACCATCCTTCATTTTCTTGGATTTCAGGAGGGTTTTCTACCAGTGCACTACCTAGGAGTGCCTCTAATTTCAACTTAAGATTATGATGCTATTGTATAATAGTCCACACTATATCTATGAGCTTAAACTTTTAGATAAGAAGATTATACCATTAATCTTAACATAATATCAGAGTAAGAGGTCTTAGGATCGAGCCCCTACAAGCTACATCATTTGTCAAGCCCCCTATCTAATTAAGTCGTCTACTTATTGGATGTCAATTTGAGTCTAACCCACAAGTGCAAGGAGTGTAATATGATAAATATAATATCGATACTGTACTACAAACTTATACTTTTAAATAAAACAAGTGTATATTTACACTTAATAGATACCTAAATAACAAGGAATACCACTAGTCTCAAACTTTTGGACTAGCAAATTTCTGTCATGCAAGTAGACTCCAGCTATTAAATCATTTTTTAATGTATTTCTATTGGGCTTCTCCACATGAAAGTGGTGAGAAACATAAAAAATTGATCAGAAATTTTTTGAGTGGTAGACCCAATATTTCTACAAAGGCCAAAATAGGGCGCGGGTGGGTTTGTTCTCCTTTAGTTGAAGGCAGCCTAGCCATTCCAAAGTTGGAAGTTTGGAATAGACTAGCACAATGAAAAGACATTTACATAAGGGTAGCTTTAGAGGCTTGGGTAGTTTAGATACATGCTATTTTCCTCAAAGACCATAGCTTTTGGAGAGTCCAATGTCCTTCCTCTAGTTCATGGATGTGGCACAAATTACTCAAACATAAATCTTCGCCGTGTAATTGGTTCCATCAAGAAGTTAGAGATTGCATCGACATCTCTTTGTGGTCGGACTTTCTTTTTCTCCCTTTGGTACCTAAGGGAACTTAATTGTTCAATCCACTACTCTGAGTAATCTAATCTAGTGTAATAAATCCCTGCCTCAGCTTTGTTTCATCTTATGCCGGCATCAAATAGAAAATTATACACCCTTGATCAATTTTCAAGTGGGGTATTCTGTCTAGCCCCCAATGTTTCTTATGCTACACAAGTTATGAAGATCACACACATCTAATTTTTAACTATTTTTTCTCTTTACAAACCAGCATTTTTTTATCTCCTATTTGGGGTGCCCAACATCTTTCTCTTCACAATAAGGTGTTATGTCAAGCCTTCTCTCTTCAGGCAACTCTGCCTTTTACCTATCTTGGAAAGTTGCCTTTAACTATAGTTGTATGTCCTTCAGAAAATTAGCAATCCAACTCGTATGGAAAAGCCTCTTTTACACCACAGTAGCTAGGCAGATTCTTAGCTTCACAAAATTTCTTGTTTCTTCTTAAGTGGTTTCCTTAGTTTCTTTGTACATTTTGGGGTCTACCCACTTTCCCAATTCAGTGCGGTTGTAATCTTCCTCTTTATTAATGGAATTTTGATTTTCTAAAAAAAATGGTTCTCTAATTTGTGCAACAGCATGGAACATAGGTTATGAAATTTCCAATAATTATCATGCCCGCATTATGAATGCATGTGCTAAACACATTAATAGTATTGATTATTGAATGTACGGTTGTGAATGGACCAAGCTAGCTTGCAAACTATTCAAACTAGGCTCAATATTCACTCAAGTTTGATTAAGAATAGCCAAGTCAGTTGTGAACTCATTCTACACGAATAGTTTGTCGAATAGAGCTCAAGTTTGTACCCACTTGGCTCAATGAGCTTGTAGAACTAATTAAACCCAAATCAAGCTCAATCATATATCAAGCTTTATTATGTCCAAGTTGAGTTCAAGCTTTGATATCAAATTATTTAAAAGGAACATAGATTTTCCTAAACAGTCAAACCTGAACAAACTTTATTGAGAAGAACCTGGGCTTACCAAGTAGCACTTTGAGCCAAGCTCAAGCTAAAAAATTCAAGCTGAATCAAGCATAAGTCAATCTTGAGTTTTGAAGTTTTAAGTTGAGCTCGAGCTCAAGCTTAAATATCTGTCGATCCAGTGCTTGTTTACACCCCCAGTCAAACGCAATAATTAAGTCCTTTCGCTTTCAAAGTTTCAACATGTTTCACAAAATATGTATTCAAATTACCCAAAATAGAAGGTTAAAATAAACTCAGGATGTGATCGTGCAATCTAAGAGTTAAATTTTGAAGCCATAGGAGAACCGATCATAATTAGCTTAACATTTACAAGTGACTATCGCCACAAAAATTGAAGCATCTTAACAAATCATATATAAGGATGCACCAGAAACTATGAGAGTTAATGCTAAGAAAAAATGAAACTCATATCTTACCTGTCCTTTCAAGATGGAAGTCAGCTTCAGCTTATGCCTCAGCAGGAGTAATTTTATCCTTTTTAGAGTGACAGAATGGCGTAGTTCTGATGTTGTTATCCATGCATTCCACAAGTTTTTCTGGAACAAACAGAACACACCATGAAGTACCATGAGAACGATCTACTACTAAGGAAAAAAACCAAATAGGGATGATAAGGCCATGGATGGATTAGTACGGACAGCCAAACAAAATACTATGCATAATCTATATACAACATGCAATGATGACATAAAAGAGTAAGCAAGATGAAGCACCAGACCTAAAGTTCAAACGATGGCATGGTTCATGAAAGACATTAGTAATCAAAGTGCATAGCAATAGGTAGATATCTTAAGAAATAGGCTTACCTCTGCATTTAGACTCTGCACCATCAATGTGGCATCAGCCCTTGCATTTATAAAACGCCATTGCAAATAGCGGTTGTACAAAAGCCTTAATAGGTGTGCATCAACAATTCGATCTTCTCCGATCTTCCCTCTCCGGATATCCACAGAGAAACTCAAAATAGAAGGCCCGTTGCTAGAATTACTTCTTATGCCACCAGAATTTGGTCTAACTTGAGAAGGACTTTGCATCCCTCTTGTTGGAGAGGCAAATGAAGAAGTCCAAAGCTTACTAGGTGAAGCAGCCCTTGTAGCACTCCTCACAGGAGAAGCCATTGTTCGTGGAGATCGTGATGGGCTATCAGTGCTAAACCTTTTTGATTGCACAAACTTACTCACTGCAGCACCAATTCTTGATCCTGGGCTCATAGCTGATGGAGAAGCAGGATCTTGTAGCCGCCTTAATCTACTATTAGTCTCTTGCCAAAATCTAGCAGAACCAGCAATGCCGGTAGATCCACCTTTTGATTTGCTCAGACCAAGACCCCCAACACCACCACCAGAAGCAGTACTACCAGAAGACACACTATCAGTATCATCTGGGGTGAGATCAGATGGCAGAGACAACTCATTCACAGAATTATCATCCAGGTGTCGGCGATCCCCTTTAGCAAAATCAACAGCCCCCAAATCCAAGCTCAACCTTCCAGCAAATGCCATCCTCCTACTCTCATCAATCACAGATTCATGCAATGTCCTGACCATACAACCAGATCCAAGCCTATTCATTACGTTCTTACTACTGTCACTAATTCTAACACTACTATTACTACTACCCCAATCCAAACTCCTAGACAAAGATTGGTTCTGACTTTGGATTTGGTCAAAGTACACGTTTTTGTTACCATCCCTAGACCTTCCAGGCCATCTATGTTGATCCAAAACCTTCATGTTCTCAATTTGACCTTGACTTTGACTTTGACTTCTCAAAGGAGTAGTCTTTCTTTTCTCAGGAGTGGGTCTTCTACAATTACTACTAGGTGAAACTAAAACAGATGCATTACTATTGTTATTAGCATTAACACTAGAACTAGGAGCTACTTTTGCCTTACTGATAGGAAGTGAAAAGGCCTCACCTTGAAAAGAAACAGACAATCTCCTAGTTGAAGTAACCAACATTTTTACAGCAGATGAGACTGAGATATCACCTGCACTCGGTGTTATGGACCGCGGTGTCCCGGTTCGCCTTCGGTCCGCAGAAACAGCTCTCTTGGGTGCATTAGGACCCAAATTAGCACAATTTGTGGATCTAGAAACAAGTGGAGAACCAAATCTCCTAGAACTAGACATGGAAGAAGAAGAAGAAGTTGATGTTGATGTTGTCGTAGTGGAATTCGAGGAAGATGAAGAAGGAGAAGGAGAAAGATATCTACAAGGTACAGCATTTTTGGACATGGGCTGTTTTCTAGGATTTTGAACAACATTGTTGGTATGGGATTTGTTTGTTTTGTGTTTTTCAGTTGAAGAAGAAGAAGGAGAGTGAAAAAGATGAGATTTTGGGAGTTGGGTTTGGCTAGAAGATGGTTTCGTGATGTTGGGTTTTGTTGGGTTAACGGTACTAGCTACCATTATAAGTTAAAGAAAGATCCTTTGTTATTCTGGTTTTTTTTTTCAAGTGTTTAAAGTTGTTACATTGGTTTGTAAGGAAAATGGGGTTTTTGATCCTCAAATCTCAAACCCCATTCAGGTTGGTGCTTATGAAACTGAAGAAATAGGAGAGTTTTGGGCATTCTTGGTAATGGCAGAGCTGTAAAGAACACCGTGCGGCACCGTGCTGTGTTGTGGGGATGGACTGTGCTTTCAGAGAGAGAGAGAGGAAGGAAAAGAAAAGGAAGTGGGTTTTATTTATGTGAATCTTTTTAGGTCAGGGTCTGGTCCAGCCGATAAATTCTTTTGGGTGGATCGGTTGGGTTAGAATAAAAAACAAAAGGCTTCTTCCACAAGAATTGGGAATGAGCAGAGTTTGGTTTGATTCAGTGTGGTTGGATCTTTACTAAACTAAGACCATAAGCTTAATTCAAAATCAGACCATGAGCATAACGGAATTTCAGTTGATTAAGAGTTTTAGTTGGACTTTTTATGAATGGATGATTTTTATTCATGTCGAATCAAATCAGACTATGAAGCGATTATACAGAAGAAAAGAAATAAAAACGCTAACTAAGTTTTTAGTAATTACATTAACAAAGCTTACTTTCGTGCTATGCTCACTCTTTAAATAGCATACGTTTCCATGCTGATAAGTCCTTCTTGGTGAAGTCATTGGTGGATTTTTGTATAAGTTTTATAAATTTTTAAAATATCATGACCGCGCGACCATTATAATAAATTAATATGAATATTAATCTTTTAAGAAATTCATTAAGTAGATTTCTTCCTTTATCGGTTATAATATGAATTGCAAAATGTTTAAATTATGTGGAAAAAAAAATATTTAAATTATTGAATCCTAACTTTTTCTGGATTTACATTAATAACATGTTTAATGATGCGATGATACCACCTCCTAGCTTTCATAATCGTTTGCTATATCGTCATTGTTATTCTAAAATGGAAACTATCTTTTTTGTCAAGTAGAACCTCAGAAATATCCACGGAATGATATAAAATAACGAGAGGAATTGGGATAAATATCTAAAAGGAGAAATTCAGTGGAATATATTTCAAATATAAAAAGTCTATTTTAACATAGTTGAATTCTTATAAATTGATAGCCGCGAAAAATATTAGTTTTTGCTTAAAATATATGCACCGAGGTCAGAATTTAAAAGCATTAAAGTACATTTCGATATTGGCTGGGAAAAAAAAAAGTACGTTTCAATATAATGCATCCTCATCCAGGTTAAAATTTAAAACCAATTGCAATTATCTAAGTTATTTGTTAATTTAATCAAGATCATTACAACTTAATAGTATTATTATTGATTTTCTATTGAGATATATCGAGGTTTCAATCCTCAGTCTCTTTATAGTTATCCAATAAAAAAATAGTTATTTATCAATTTATAGTGAAACGATTGATATAAAAAAAATGAACTCGAAATGTAATTGTAACCCTAATTTATATTTCTTTTCTTGTGTTTATAAGCATTTTTAGAAACTAGAATTATTTTCCAATTTTAAGAGAGAAGCACTTCTATCCTTAAGGAAGCAAAATCAATTTAATCCAATCCTTATTACTAGAAATTTAGGAAAGGTTAATATTAATCTCATGTTGTTGAGGAATGAAAACTTCCTTTTAGTAAAAATTTTTATGTACCAAAGCAAACATGTTTTAACAGTTTATTTATTATTTTTATTGTTCACAGTTATAGATCTACCCATCAAAAGTATGGACTAAGTCTGAAGTCGCTCATGTCTAGCTGTGGGGAGGTGTGGAAAAGCAACTCATTTTCTTTACACTACATTTATGATGAGAGAAAGAGGAAGAAAAGAATTGGCAGGAAAGATTTCAAATCTATTGTTTAGTTAAAGGGGAATAATAAGGAGAAGAAAAATATGGAGAAAAAAGTTTCCATGAGTCTCTCTTTTTTTGTTCACTCTAACATAGAAGTGCACAAAAAAAGAAAGAAATTTGAACATCCTAATTCATTCCTTCTTTAATTCTCCTTTCCTCTTCTTTTTAGTAAATATTTATTAGTTTTGAAGAGCATATTCATGATTTAGATTGTTTTTTATTTTTGCCTTGTATAATAATTAACGTTCCTTTTAATTTATTTCCTTCCTTTATCCAAATATATGAGAAGGAATTACCTACTGTTAAACCCATTTCTTCTATATTTTTTTTCTCTCGTATTATTTCCTTTTCAATTACTCTCGTTTAACGCAAACATAGTGTTAGAGTTTAAGGCCAAAAGTTGTTTTCTGCTGGAATTGGTCAAATTTTGGTGAGCGACCTGAAAAGCTGACAGATTCTGTTCCTCGCTTAAAACAAACATGAAATCATGTCCTTTGGAATTAAATTCAATAAAAGATAAAATCTTTCTAGAAGCTCCTTACAAGTTTTGATACTTTTGACATTTTCATTCTTTTTTGCTCTATGCAATTAAGGCCTTATGGCTAATTTTATCGTTTTGATACTGGCGGCAAAATTGGGTCATCAATTATATATTATAAGAGTGAGCGAATAATTTTATTATATAAAGTATTTATTTGAATAATGTTCTCTTAAATAGGTTTTAAGTGAATATTTAAAATTATAAGTTAGATTTTAAATAATAATTTTTTATTACTTATATTTACAATATAGGATATGAATATAAGGTCATAGCATCCTGTATTTATCCTGAAACCTATATTGTAAAGTATACAGAATACAAGTTTCAAGATACTTGTATAGTCACGATAATAATTAAATAAAATAAAAAAAATCATTTCTTTTGTATAGGCTTTAAAAAATAACAAAACCTAACTTATAAGAAATTTTAAACTAAACCCAATATTCCTTTGTTAGTTCCTTCCTCCCTAGTTTTTCCTTTATTATGTTTTCTTCCCACTACATTTCTCTCATTTACAAAATCTAACTATAATGCAATTAAAAAAGCATAAACTACTTAAATAAGGTAAGTTATTAACTTATTTTCTTTTGATGCATTTTTTTTTTCTCTTTTTTAGATATAATCAAGACCTTATTACCTTTGTATTCCCTTAGTTCTCAACATTCAATTCTGAAATATGTCAACAAGGTGATTTTATACTTAACACTTTCATTTTTGCCTATTATTTTTATCATCAATGTGCTCCTCTTATTCTTAAAGAAGTTTGCTCGAAATAGGGTTCCTAAAATCATGTCATCCATTAATAACTTCTTGTGATGTTAGTAATTATGTTTTAAGAAGTATAAAATAAGACTTCATGCATGAAGCATTATTAAGGATGCCAACTGTGAATCGAGAGATTGTGATTTAGAAATATTTTTATTGTCAAATGAGTGAAATATATAACTATTTACTTAGTATTTAAAGTTGAGACCATGATTTTACTACAAACGATATGTTTATATAATAATGATTGGTGAAAAAAATGATGAAGAAGAAAAATGAATGAAATAAAAATAAATAAAAACTAACTATATTGAAATTTCTAAGGAAAAAAATTATAAGCTCTACAATGTACCTTATATAATTTATAAGGTATAAGGTATAAGGTATAGGATAGTTCTAAGGTTTCATATGTTAGAGTAATGATAGTAAAATTTCGAAACCTTTACCTATACATTTACGTATGAGTGGATCCTCGTATTGTACCTACCTTGAATTCATTCACCCTTACACCTATTCACTTAATTGAATTAAATAAGGAAGGAATGTAATTAAGATTCTTATATAATAGAATAATGAGATAATGTTAGTTGCAATGTTTAGTTGTACAAAAGTTCCATTAGCATGAACATATGATAAAAATTAAAAAGTCAATTTTACTCTCATTCTCTTCTTTTCTGGTGTTTATTTTCTTTTCAAAACTTTGTATTTAACTAAAAAGAAGAAGAAGAAGAAGAAGAAATCTAATTATTGTCTTTAATCTGATCTTTTCATCATCAAACCCTCCTCTTCAATTTTCAGTGTTTTCCTCAATTTTCAATCTAAGGATTTACTTCAAAAATTTCTTCATCCTATTTGGTTTCAAAGAAAAGAAAATAAATAAATAAAAACTAATTGATGGCATACACTTGTTCATATAAAAGATCTCAAGATTTATGATTTTGTTTTTCCTTCTGCACGAGAGTCTACCATCATTTTCATCCTAATTACGATATCAATTTTTTTGCGCCAGCCCTAATCTCAATGAATCTTAATGATGCTAACTTGATTTTATTTTTATTTAATTAAGAGCTTACCAAAATACTTTAATGGGCATAGGAGTGGTCAAGTAGTTGTCGATAATGAGTTATCGGAGTTAGGTAGTTGATGGTGGTGATGTGATGATAGGTGAGAAAAAGATGATAGTGGTGGGTGATGTTAGTGAAGAAGAAGAAGAAAAGGGTAGTGATGATCATTTTTCCTTATAATTGTAATTTATAGCTTCAAGTTAAAAATCATGATTCCTAATTTTTAAGAATTGGGATTCCTTGGTAATTGTGAGACATAGTAAAGAATAATGGAGGAATAGAATCACAATTCCCTCAAGTGAACAAGTAGTTAATGTATTACAAATGATGTAAATCAAATTTTAATTGAATTCTATTTGCTTAAGTGAAAAATCACTCAAATCATTTATGTTGATATTAAATTCAATCAAATCTTATTCATTTCAAGTGACTTCTTTTAAGTCTTTTTATCTTGGCGTTGCCACAAGAAGTAAATACCTCCATTAGCGTTCCCTGTAATTTATTATCTTTATTTGGTATGACAACAAATGAATTAAAAAATAATAATTTGATTTTGGGATAAACGTGATGGAGTGATTGAATTTTAAGACAAAATAGGAAAGATTACTAGTATATTTGTCCTACCAAAGGTCCGAAATAGATATGGAAAAATTATGATGAGAACCCGTTAGATTCTACATGGTCATGAAGGTTTAAGGAAGATATAGATGTTACAAGGTACGTATTCCAATTCCACATTCTGGAACTTACGTCTATAAAATAGAGTACAAGTTACTGTAGAGCCTACCTAGAATCGTTACCATGCAAATTATAGATTTCATGTTATAAGATACCTTGTAACTTTCATATACACAAGCTACAATATATCCCCTACAAAATATCACTATCTAATATAATTAAAGTTTACAAATATAAAGAAAACCAAGTTGGTTCACATATAACTCACTATCTTAAACCGATTCTTAATCAAACAATTAGTTTTTACTATATCAGTTATTTAAGTTGACACTGACTAAATGTACATTGTATTTGTGTTATTATTTTGTGTTTGTTTTTTAACCAATACATGTTTGCATGTGTTCTAATTTTATAGTTAAGAATGACATTGGATTTCAATTTGGATAGGAAGAATTTGGGTACGAACAACTATGACGTTTCAAAAAAAAAAAAAAGTAAAAAGAAAAAATTTATAGACTATTCTAAATTCTATAGATTTTATATGATATAGGTTTCAAAAGTTATAAATAGGTTTCAATTTCAAATTTTTAGAAACTAACCCACTATACTATATACCCAATAACCCCTAAGAAATGTCCATATAGTAAACATAAATAGATTGGATACTTATACAAGACAAGTTATCGAAAAATAGAAAATGCAACCAATATATAATTATAAATAAATAAATAAACAACCGATATTGTTGAAAAGCAAGATAATATTCTCGTGAGGTTGATCATAAGACCCGACTGACCCATTAACGTTGTAAAATCGGAGAAACATGTGCATTATAATTGAGATTTGAAACGCGGTGTGTTTTGTATTAATACTTCTTTCTTTAGCAATTAGCTTACGTTCTCAGTTCTTTAGTACATGCATGCTTTGGGGGATCATATTCTTCAAAAGAAATATATAATTATGCTATTGTTTTGCCTTATGGACATGACTAACAAAACAAAAAAAAAAAAAAAGGACTCCTTTGAAGGGAAAAAGAAAAAAAAAAGATAAAATTATGTCAAAACCCTATCAAAAATATTAAAAATGATATAGATATTTCGAATTTAGAAGAGTGAATGTCATTTATCTATTTTTGCAATTAATTATCTAAAATTTAAAAATTTTAAGAAATATTTTACAAACTATTCTAAGTTAGCTAAAATACCTAGATTAGGTAGTTAATTATAAAAATGGATAAAGTTTAAATTGTTGAATGCAAAAACAAACAAAATTCAGATAGAGAGGCACCGTCTAAATTGTATGTGGAATCTCAGCAGCCGTCTTACACTGTGTTTTTTTATTTTTTTATTTCAAAACAAAATCCCCAGATTCGTATGAGGTCAAATTCTTGAAAAAAAAAAACAATGCAACAAACAAGAAATGAGGTCAGTTTTGTTTCATTTGATGGTCCCAGGATGTTCCCTGATGCCTACGACATATATATTAATCCTTAATGTATAATTCTATACTAAACTCCCTTTTTTGCCTCTTCTTTTGTGTGTGTATATATATATTGTTTAATCTGAAGATGATGCAGACTGGGAAAGTGGGGTTGCACAATGCTACTGCACGAGCCAAAAAAGCATGTATGTAGAAACATCATTATGACATTGGATTAAAGTAACCCGTGTTTAGGAAAATGTCTTCATAGTTAACTAGCTGCCAGTGGCACTACTCATCTCTTCTTAATAAATTCCCTAACACGTTTTATCCGAATAACTTGGAATGGTGGAATCCTCATACCCTATTACTGGTATTTTAATAGAATATAAATTAAATTCGAATTCTTCCTTCTTTTTTTTTTTTTTTTTTTTATTGTACTCATTAAGAAAAGAGTTGAATTTAGAACACAAATATAGCAATAAAGATCGAATAGATAAATTCGTTCAGATATTAAATAAATTGCTACCGTTATAAATTTAATTATTTATTTTATATAGTTTATTAAATATAAAAGTTTCATAAAGCCAATTGGCGTGAATTGTTTATTCTTTAACATGATACTATGATTTGAGGATAAGCACAAGTCATAATTTTCTATCTGGAAAATTTATATGCATAACATGAAATAGCATATTATACACATAATATTTGTTTAATGCATTGGTTCCTTATAAGTGGTGATGAAATTAATAATCATGCAACTTGTTGTGGATAAGTCAACAAGTGGAAGTGACGAGCAACAAGAAAGCAATAGCAGAAAGAAATAAAGAGAGAAATGGAACGGTAGGAACACCAAAATTTCTGTGAAAAACCCCGCTGTGAGGTGAAAAACTGATGCCAGAGCATAAAGAAATCCATTGATATAACTTATAAGAATAGGTAGATAAAAAAGGATAACACAAAATAGTTTAGATCTTTGAAATCGATCTTCCCTTGCTCCCATTCATCATTAGCTACTCTAATTTTTTCAATGCAATTTTGTTTTTATCCCCTTTTTAACCCTTATCAAAAGTTTGACATCGAAGAGTACACCTTATTAGTTGTCAGACTGATGCTTAAGCAATGTAAAAGGGTAAATATAATGTTTGATAACTAAACTTTATTCATTTTATAACGATTATTACCTAAAGTGGTTTTTCTTTTTTACCAACAACTACCGAAAGTTTAAAAGCAGTACGGGTAGCTAAATTTTGTAATTTTTACTATTAAATATCTTAGTTTTGCTCATATTTGCAATTATTATGTAAATGGATTTAGTCTAAATATTATAAACGACTTCAAAAAGTTCATAACTAGTAAACTAACACTTTTTAAACTTCATGATAATTAATCGTAAAAATTGATAATATTTAAATATCAAATGTGACATTTATACCGCGAGTTGAATCAAATCATAGAGAAAATGGGTATTATTCGAATTTCGAAACGAAATCTACCTTATAATATATTATAACTATATCAGGACTTGTATTCTATATAATTTATCTGTTCCAAAGTATTACATAAAAAATGAATTCTGTAGGAATATCTTATTATCTTATTAGATAGATAGATAGAAGGGACGACGATATACCTAAAATCTAAAATATATAAAATACAATTAGACATACTTTGTGCCAAACCTTATGAGAGCAATTTGAAAGAATTATATAAGTAGAACAGATTCGAGGTCCTCGTGATTTTCAGATCGTTTCGCGGTTTCTACCTTTTGTTGTATCTTATGTTAAACTCTCTCTGCTTGTAACAAGGAACAATAACTAAGATGCTAACTCTCTTTCTTTTGTCTCACACAACGTTCACGCCTTTCCCTTCACGCATTTTCTTTTCAACCATCTCAACTTGTGGATCGGGCCATGCTCCGATGTCGGTATATGTTGACTAGGATTTCCAACGATTTTCCTGGTCCACGCAAGCAATATCGTGACACATTAACAAGAAAATATTTATTAGATAATATATTATATATATAATATATGTACATATGGTACATAGTATATAAATATTAATAATATCAGGATCTGAATATGCAGCAGTATTTATAAAATATTAATAGCAGTTTTTGTAAAACTATTGACTATAGGTGCTGTATGTATAGATATAATTAGTATTTATATACCATGTGCGTGTATATATATATATATATATATATATATATGTATGTATATACACCTAGGTTAAAAAAAAAGTGGAAATCCTGACGCAATACTAGTTTCTCATACAAGAATAATTCATGAAACTCCTCTATTTAATTTGTTTAACATAATCTATTACTACTGTTTTTATTTTCCTCTTTTGGCCATCCGAATGGTCATTATGTAATGAAATAGTGAATCTATTTTAAAATGGAAAAGGTCGTTATGTAATGAAATAGTGAACTTATTTTAAAATGGAAAGGCACAAAAAGAAAATGGAAAAGGTTTTCGTCCCTTAACTTCTTTTTTTCTACTCCTTTCAATTTAAATCCTAAAAGTTTTTTAGTCAAAAGAGATATTTTATTTAAGGCTCCAAATGAAACAAGCCGAGCCAAATAAAATTGAACCAAACTTTTAAAGGTTCAGACTCGATTCATTCACAAATTATCAAGTTTAAGTTAAGTCAAGTTTTTAGCAAGCCTCATGAACTTTGCTTATTTTGATAAATAAATTTTGTTTTTAGGTCGAATTTGACTTATTTACTAATTGAGTTTAAGTCAAGCTAAACTTAAAGCAAGTTGAGCTCAAAACTATTCATAAACCTAAATATATAAATAAATAGATTAATAAATAAAGATTTATATATTATATATTATTACATGTCATATTATATTTATATATTATATAGATATTAGTTTTTTTATTTTTATTATATATTTTATATAATTTAATATATATAAAACTCGCGAGCCTACTCATGAGTTTAAATGAACCGACTTGCAAGTCTAAATAGTAGCTCAAGTTTGGTTCAATTAGATAAACAATTTTTTGTTTTTTTGTTCGAGTTTGGCTTGTTTTACTAATCAAGTTAGAGTAGCTCATAAGTAGTTCATCTCATTTGTAATCCTAAATTTCTTTCATCCCTGGCACATATTAACTTTTAATAAATTTACAATAATTAATTTTATGAAATAACATTATTAAATATATTTAATTAGATAACATAATAAATATAATACAAAAAAGAAAATATCATCACATTTAGTACCTAAGCTTTAGCTTATTTTTTAATTAAGCAATCAATCTTTTTGATCAAAACTGTCATAATTTAATAATATAAACATTGATCTTTCAATATGATCCACAACGTTTGAATCACCCTTTTCCTCAAGTTGTATTATATCTAGCAAAAAAAAAAAAAAAATCAGACTTTTTGTATATCAATTTCAATATTTGATTAAACTTTACGCTGCTAAAGTTATTACTCAATTAATTTTATTAGTTGCTATTTTCTCAGGCATCTTCTACCAATGAAAGTACATGTCATTGAGTATTAAATGAAAACTCTAAAATAACATATCATTACATAATGTGCATCGTTAGAGAAATCCCATCATGCCATGTGTTAATAAAACAATTTAAAATAATATTTTATTACTTATTATACCCAAATACATTAAAATTAATAAATAAAGAAGAAAACATACAACTTTCTCTACAAACTTATTGTGGAATAAATACTCGTGAATCTCTTCAGCCAGAACTATTCAGTTAGTGAGCAACCTTAATCAAAGACCTCTATAATGAAGACGTTTCTTGCCATTTCCAGTCGTATTTTAACGTCACGGTATTCGCACATCCACTTATCACCACCATTATTATTATTGAGTAATAGATACTAAAGAAAAAAAATGAAAAGCTAATTTCCTAATAGGTAAAGAAACTAAGGTATCATTAAGTTATTCAAGATTTAATGGAATTAGATTGGGCAAAAATTTTTTTCCAATGTTTAGTTTGCAAATATGACCTTGATTACTGCAAAAAAAAATTTTAAAAACTCAACAAAATACTTAAAATTTATTTCATCTAAAATATGATATAAAAGTTAATTTTGCTGGATAATACACAAGTAAAGAGGAAATAAATGTAACTAAATATATATTAGATAATATCGAGAGTATAAATACCTAGACAATATTTAAAGTTTATATTTTTTAAATAATATAAAAATATAATTAAATAAATATTATGCAATATTAGAGATATAAATATTAAAATATAATATTAAGTTTAATACTTGTGTATAGGAAATGAGGAACATCATGAAAATATGTGTTTAATAATACTACATAAATCAAACATGGTGAAATAAAACTATATGATCTTGTACTCCTTGTACTTGCATTATTCAATTATTCTTGTTATGTCTAGTTTTAGCAACCAAATTCTACATAAATTAGAAATCTTTGTTTGGGTTTTGTAATGTGAGTTTAAGTTGAAATCTCCAACTAGATTTTATTAGGTTTCTCATTTTGGGAGCACCCATCTTTCTAATTGCAAAACCAAACCTAAACTAACATCATCAACCACTACTCCTTAAATGTCCATTGCCATATTACCACAACGAATTAATCCCCAATTGCAATAGGTAACAAAACACATGTAATTTTTTGTCATCTTTCTCTTCAATTTCATCCTCAATAACAATTTACTATCTAGATTAACACAATTTCTAATGATAGAACCTTAAAGTTCAAAACTTTAGAAACCTAATAAAAAAGATGAATGGAACTTGAATTACCTCATCATTCCGACAAGACTTTAGAGCAAAGGCATTTATGAGTAGTAGTTACAATTAAAGAAGGAGAAGAAGAAGACTCATCCTCAGCAAGTGGAGATCTAGGTTCTAATCTCCCATCCAGGTCTTCAACATTAATGGTTTATCTCTTATGTAGGACCCAAAAGGAAGACAGTACATGAAGAAAATGATTGGTGAACTATAATTAATATATTTATATAATAATGATCGATGAAGAAAATTATTAAGAAGAAAAATAAACAAAAGAAATTGGAGGAAAGGAAAATAAATAAAAACTAGTCATATTAAAATTTATAAGGGAAAAAATTTATAAGTTCTATATAATACTTATACTCTATACAATCTATGGCGTATAAGATGGTTCCAAGATTCCACAAGATAGAGTAAGAATAGCAAAATTTCAAAACTTATACCTATAATATCAGGATATATGTAGGTTCTCATACTCTATCTACCATGTATATACTCGCTCTTAATACAATACAAGTGATGTGAATAAAATTTTAATTAAATTCTATTTGCTTAAGTGAAAAATTACTTAAATCATTTATGTTGAAATTAAATTCAATCAAGTCTTATTCATTTCAAGTGAGTTCTTTTAAGTTTTTTTTATCTACGTGTTGCCACAACAAGTAAATAACTCCATTAGGTTTCGGTTTCAAATTTTTAAAACCTAACCTATTATAAACCCCATAACCCCTCGGCAATGTCCATGTACTAAACATAAATAGTATATATCTAATATGCTATTGCATGTTATGCATACAAATTATCCGGATAGAAAATTATGATTTGTTTATCCTCAAATTGTAGTATCATGCAAATACAAACAAATCAAATCGAATTATTGATACCTTTAAAGGATAATAATTCACGCAAATTGGCTTTGTATGAATTAAACTTTATGAAACTTGGGCATATTTTATCACTTTGTGTAATTATATACTTACAATTTAGATTTATCTGATTATACACTCAACTGAAAATTTAGCTATTACTATATATATCTTAATTAATTTCAATTTATATAATTAGTCTAGTCAACATGATTAACTAATGCAACAGCCTCTCATGGCTTAAGGGGTCACGTAACCCTTACTAAGTAGTTATCGACCACTCTCTATAAATTAGTGGATTGTGATCCACTTAAAAAATACAAGTTGCAAGATCTACTGACGGCTGTAGATGGCTGCCCATAACAATAGAGGAGTTATGTGAACTCTCTAAAATTGTGGGAGGCCATTATATTGGCTAATTGTACTAAATAAATTATCGGTATGAATTGAAGTTAATTGAAGTATATATAGTAATAGCTAAATTTTCAATTAGATTTATAATTAGATAAGTTAAAACATTAGGTATATAATTATAAAAAGTGAAAAAATTAAAATGTAAACCGTGACATTATCCTTTGATAAACGATATAAAATAAATAATTAAATTTATAACGGTAGCAATTCATTTTATATCCAAATGAATTTGTGTTCCTATATTTGTGTTTTATATTCAACCCTTATTCAAGTTTTTCTTTCTTTTTTTTCGCCTCCCCTAATGAGTACAATAATGAAGAAAGAATTCAAATCTAGTTTATATTCTATTGAAATACCAATAATCATGTCAATAGGGTCCGAGGATTCCACCGATCTGAGTTATTTCAATCAGTTCATGATAAAATGTGTTCGAAAGTTTATTAAGAAGAGATGATTAGTGCCAGCTAGTTACCTGTGAAGACACTTTCCTAAACACGGGCTACTTTAATCCAATGTCATGATGATGTTCTAAATACATGCTTTTTTGGCTCGTGTGCATCATCTTCAGATTAAACAATATATATATACACACAAAAGAAGAGGCAAAAAAGGGAGTTTAGGATAGAATTATACATTAAGGATTAATATATATGTTGTAGGCATCAGGGAACATCCTGGGACCATCAAATGAAACGAAACCGACCTCATTTCTTGTTTGTTGCATTGTTTTTTCAAGAATTTAACCTCATACGAATCTGGGGATTTTGTTTCAAAGAAAAGACACAATGTAAGGCGGCTGAGATTCCACATACAATTTAGAAGGTGCCTCTCCATGGGTCCGCATCCCCGTTATATTTTTATTTGGAAGAATTATGGACGCAGCTCTCGGAAAGTATTGAAATGATAAAAACACTACAAACGAAAAAAAAGAAAGTAAATATCGCACCCGCATCGAAGTTGAAAGCACCATTCTATTAGTTTAATTGTTTATAAATACAACATTGTAATTTCACCCAATAACGTTAGCAGGGGTGTATATTGCATTTGATAAATATCATGTTTAATACTTGCTTTGTCCAAGTATTGATTTAGTAGCTGAATTTTACTCATTTTTTCTAATTAATTATCTGAACTTTGTTTATTTTTGTATTAAACAATTGAAACTTTATCCATTTTTGTATTTAACTATTTAATCTAAGTATTATAAATGACCTCAAACAATTTATAAGAAATTTATTAACTTTTAAACTTTAGATAATTAATTGAAAAAATAGATAAATGACATTCACCCTTCTTAATTTGAAATATCTGTACCATTTTTATTTTTTTTTTACATAATTTTACCTTTTTTTCACTCTTTACCTTCAAAGGAGTCTTTTTTTCGGTTAATCATGTCCATAAGGCAAAGCGAATATACATTTCTTTTGAAGAATATGATCCCCCAAAGCATGTAAGTCCTATAGAACTGAGAACGTAAGCTAATTGCCAAAGAAAGAAGCATCAATACAAAACACACCGATAATATTTGTTTAATGCATTGGTTCTGTATACGTGGTAATGAAATTAATAATCATGCAGCTTCTTGTGCATAAATCAATAAGGGGAACTGATGAGTAACAACTGAAAGCAGTAGCAGAAAGAAATAAAGAGAGAAATGGAACAGTAAGAATACCAAAATCTACGTTAAAAATCCCGTTGTAAGTTGAAGAACTGATGCCAAAGCATAAAGAAATCGATTGATATAAGAATAGGTAGATTAAAAAGGATAACACAAATCAGGAGGCTAAGTCTTCAAGCCAACTACATCAACAACACTTGATTGAAACAGTTTAAGATCTTTGAAATCAATCTTCCCTTGCTCCCATTCATCATTAGCTCCTTTAATTTTTTTTTCCATGCACTTTTGTGTTTACCCTCTTTTTTAACTCTTATCAAAAGTTTGATATCAAAGAGAAGGTTATAACACCGATGCTTAAGCAATGTAAAAAGGTAAATATCATATTTAGTAACTAAATTTCAAGTTGTATAACTTGATTAATTTTGATCTCCTTTTTTTTTTTAAAAAAAAAAACTTTTGGGTGGTCACCCACCCGTGAAGGCAAGTCATATGACCTCTCTGGAAGGTGAGTGGGTTGCCACCCATGGTCACCAATGGCTCGCCTTCTACTTTGAAGTGTAGCTATTTTTCGATCACCCCGAGATTAGAGGATAGCCAACAGCTACTTGTGAGGCATTACATGATCTCTCTGATGGTTGTTAATCACTCATGGGATGACAAGAAAATGAATTTTTTTATTGATTTATTTTAAAATAAATATTAATACATATATGTATATAAATATATATAATTATAATATACATTAATAATGGTTCTTTTTTTACTTTTCTAGATTTTTTTTATTTTTATAATTATTTTATTATTTTTATTTAAAAATCATACTTAAACAAATTATATGCTGATACGAGTTCACAATAATGAAAAATTTAATAGAATTTAATGAAATTACTTATTTGAGACCACTTGAAAAGATTAAGAATTAAAATGGACTAAATAAAATATTAATGATTGGTTCGTAAAAGCGTTAAATGGTAAGAACTTTTCTATACTTTTTTCAATTTTATTTTTCCACAAAATACTACCTTAATTTTGCTTATATTTGCAGTTAATTATGTAAATAGAGTTAACCTAAGTATTATAAATGACCTTGAAATGTTTATAAATAGGAAATTAACACTTTCCAAATTTTAGGTAATTAATTACAAAAATCAGTAATATTTAAGTATCAAATGTGATGATTATACCCTAAGTTGAATCAAACCATAGAGAAGATGGGTATAATTCAAATTTGGAATATATATATATATAATAATTATGTTAGGACTTGTATTCTATATAATTTACATGTTTTAGAGTACTATATGGAACCATAAATTCTTCAGGAATATTTATTAGATGGATATAAGGTGTTGTGATGTACTCAAAATCTGAAATATAAAAGGTACAACTAGAACATGCATCGTGGCCTACCTTATGTGAGCGATTTGGGAAAATTATATAACTAGAACAGTTTCGGGGTCCTCGTGATTTTCAGATCGCCCCGCTGTTTCTGTCTTTTGCAGCATCTTATGTTAAATTATTCTTGCTCGTAACAAGTAACAATAACTAAGATGCTAGCTTTCTTTCTTTTGTCTCACACACTGTTCATGCCTTTCCTTTCACGCATTTTCTTTTCAACCATCTCAACTTGTGGATCGGGCCATGCTGCGATGTCGGTAATGTGTTGACTAGGATTTCCAAGGATTTTCGTGGTCCACGCAAGCAATATCGTGACGCATTAACAAGAAAATATTTATGAGATAATACCTGATATATATAATATATATGTACAAATATTAATAATATCCGGGTCTGGATATGTAGCAGTATGTATAAAATATTGACTATAGTACTATATATATATATATATATATACACACACACATAAGGTTAAGAAAAGGGGGAAATCCCGACGCAATACTAGTTTCTCATACAAGAATAATTCATGAAACTCCTCTATGTAATTTGTTTATAGAATCTATTACTAGTGTTTTTATCTTCCTCTTTGGGCCATCGGAATGGTCATATTATGTAATGAAATAGTATAGATTGCTTCTCCCTATTTCTTAAGCCTTGAAAACTTCACATCATTAGGGAAGAAGGAAGAAGGAGTAGAAAGTGAAGAGAAGAAGAGACTAAGTTCAAAGAGAAAGCTTGATTTAAGGAGGATCATTGAGGGAAGGAGACGTAAGAGAAAAGGCATAGGAGAAGAGGATGGAGACAGAGGTAGAGGGCAATGGAAATAAAGGGGATTTTGAGTAATACTTGCACTCATGGATGTAAGTAAATTTTTTATCTTCATGTAGAAAGTTAAAGTTTCTAAAATTAACATAACTGAATGATTTACAATTAAAAAAGTTTTATTCACTATGTGATCTTGATTTTGTCAAAATGGAGAGAGAGAAGGAGATAATCAGATAAAGTCAATGTGGTGGTGGTGGTCTATCATAGAGAAATGGGGACGAGAGAAAGCATGTGGTGGTATCATCCTTTCGTTCGAAAGAGATAAAGAAGGGAATGAGAGAGGAGAAAATTTTTTTAATGAATTTGATTGGTAATGTTTTTCAAAAGATAATTAGATAATATTAATTAGATGACTTGGCTTTTTTATGATTTATTTAACTATGTAGGTAGGGTTACTATTGATGGTTGATTACATGCAATGCGTGTCTAAGTTTCTCTTAGAGATCACTTGGTACAATGACAAGTATATGCATGTGATTGAGAGACATGTTAGAGGAGTGATGGGCGAGCTCTATGCCTCATGATGCAAATGTGATATAGGATTGTAATGAATAAATTCAATAGTTTCTTGATCTATTATTGAGTAATTTGTTGTTTAATCTTCTTTAGACGATTGTAGCAAAACTTCTACGCTTATCTCAAACCTTATAGGAAGTAGTGTGTCGAAAAAGAGAGAATTAACCTCTTATCAATAGATTTTGGAGGCTAATTTGAACTGTCAGATCATTCTAAGATGGATGGTTGAGATCCATGGTTACTAGAAGCTATTAGATCACTCTTGATAGTCAGACCACTCTTATCGATCCCTTCTTTTCTTATAAACTTAGGCTTTAGAATCGGGCTTAGACTTAGGCCTGCATCAACCCACAAGACTTATAATAAATAAAGAAGGCTGACTCCTTTACATATTCTTCAAATAAGACTTATTCTATCCATTTAAGGCTCATGGAGGCCAAATGAACCCTTAACAAGCTTCAAAAAAACTTTTTCTAAATCTACTTTTCTTGCATGAAACAACTAAGTCAGACCTAGGGTGGAATTATTGGTCTCTCTATTCAAAGTTTATAAAGTTAAATCTTCCAAAAACATCTCTAATTAGGCCCAATTTTCTATACCTTATCACTAGCTCTTAAAACTAGTTATGGTATTGAATTAGGCAAAGGTTTAATTACCAAAATGGTCCTCTATATATCTACTAAAAGCTTCTAGCAATAACAAACATAAGGAGGTAAAGGTCACAACCAATAGCCGCTTGTGATGGTTAATAGATATCACTAGTAATTGAGGAAGTTACTAATATTTTCAAAAGGAGAAAATCATTTTCCATTTACATCTTTTTCTATTTGCTAACTATCATTATCGATGATTAGCCACTGTCATTACCTTTCATCACTAGTTATCCTTAAAAATCATTAATATATACAGTCTCTTTAAACTATCATGATAATATTTAAAAATTGAGGTGTTGATAAAAATATATATCAAAGGAAAGTCTGAGAAAGATTACGTATTACACTAAAAAGTAGAGCAAGCCTTTTTTCATTTGAATCTCATTTTCAAGATTTAGCAATGGGGTCGTGTGGATTTAAAATACTATTGTTAATCTTTTCATTCACCTCAATGTCTAAATCCAATACCACTCTTTGATTAAACACATAATTTCTAATACATTATAAATTTGTTTTTAGACTTGCCTTTTGTTTACTTTCTTAAATAGAATAGATATGTAATGGAAAAGATAAGTTTTGAAAATGCCTATTATTAGGAATAAGGTAAAAATCTTGTCTAATGTTTATGCTTATTCCAATATTTAATTCATCCCATTAATTATAGTATTAAATTGAGAATATAATTAAAATAATCTCTATTTGCATTCTATTGAAAATAGCCAAAGTTTGTTTAACTTTTTCTTATTAATTGGGGATATAATTGTCTCATCACTTGGATTTTTTATTCCAAGTAAAGAGGAAATAAAAATTTTATTAGTTAAATAATTATCAATTCGTCATTCGTTATTTATTTTTAATAAGTAATTTCAATAGAACAAAAACATTGTAAGAACTTTTTAGAAATCACTGGATTTGGAAATTAAAATGGATTGCGTCATGTATTAAGCGAAGCTACGCACATTGGTATTGCAATGGATTAACAAGCATCGCATGAAATCGCATGTATGAGAAACTTTTATAAAGCAGGAAAGATTTATTTTGCTTTCCGGTCAGTATAATGGGGAGAGAGGAATCTAATCAATATTATCGGGATATTAGTTCTCGTACCATTAAACTAACTATAATGACATATTTAATTTATAGAGTAAAATACGATCGGAACAAAAATACAATTTTAAAGGAATAGAATAGGAAAGTTATGGTTATTTATCATAATTAGTTTAGATATCTTGGATAAATACGGTAATATACAAGAAAAGATTTATTTTGCTTTCTGGTCGGTATAATGGGAAGATTAGAATGTGACCAATGTTATTGGGATATAAATTTTCATATTACTAAACTATAATGACATATTTAGTTTGCAAAGTAAAATAAGATAGAAATAAAAATATCATTCTACTGGAATAAAATAAGAAAATCATGATTATTTATTATAATTACTTTGTATATCGTAGATATATATGATAATAAATAAGAAAAGACTAAATAATAACTATTCATTTAATCCAAACAAAAAATTGCAATACTCATTTTTGTGACAATAGCAATTCAATATGATAATTATTCTATCAACCAAACAAGATAATAGATTTGCATTGAACGCATAACTCTATTTCATCTTATCAGGCCGACCAACAATGTGAAAGGGTCTTAGCAATAAATGTTTATTTGGTTATTGACAAATGAAACCCTAATAACAACCATTGGCGAGATATAAATGACAAAGCTAAGCTATACACAGGCATGCGGCATGTCTCTTGAATGGGCAACCCCCAACAGCCCACGAGACGAGAAAAGGACAATGCATTCACAGATTTAGGAAAACAAACCAGACTTTCACCAAAGAGTGTGTTGGTATTATTGCAGAGTGCTACCATTACCAATATACTTAGGGGAAATATTTTTAAGCAAAATGGACAAAATAAAAAAATTTCTTTTTTTTCTTCCGTATAATTGCAACCAAAGCTTTGTAAACTTAATTAAGTGTGAATTAACCCTCTAAACTTCTAAATATTGCAAATTACCTCTTTAAACACTAAGAAATCGAAAAATAACACCTATTAATTGAAAATGAGCCCACCTTATTTTGACTTAGATGCAAAAACACTAATTCCTCATTTATTTGAGGAGAATTGGAATTCAATTTCCCCCTTATTTTTTATTATAGCGTTCACTTGATTTTTTGTCTTTGAATGGTAATTCTTTAAGAATCCCTATTACATAAAATCAAATGATAAAGATTCCTTAATTTAACTAAAAAATCACGACTCCTTATAAAATTTCACATTTTTTCCCCAAAAATAATTAATTTAATAATGACCACTATCGCCGTTACTATTGCCACTACCAACTATTGCTGTTCTATTGCTACTACCAACTACCATTACCGCCACCGCAACTACCATTGCCACTACTACTAATCACTGACCACTATCACTTATCATCTCCGCCATTGTCACCACCAACCACCATCATTGCCACCAATATCATTACCATCACCATTACTTTGCATCATTGTTGCTGCCACTACCTTTGACTATTGCTATCATCACCATTACTGTCGTTGTCATCATTGCCGCAACTACCTTTACTCCCCTTCCAAATTGTTACCTCAACTATCGCCATCATTACCGCCACCACCACCGCCATTGCTGCCAACCATTACCACCGCTTCCACCCCCGCAATCGATTTCTACCAACACCACCTATTACCTTAGAATTACTTGAGAAAGAAAATGAATCAAGCGTAATTTAGTCATTAAAGTTATATTATATGTCTATTATTAAGTTGTTTATTAATCTAACTAAATAAAATAATAGGTATTATATCCTTATTGCATTCTTTAAAAATTCCAATTATATTCCTCTGTCATTACATTCCTTCGTAATTACATTCAGTGAAGTGAACGAGCTGTAAATAAACTTACCAAAATGCACTCTTAAGACACCTTCAACTTTAATCATAGTGTAACATTTTAAACTGAAAAAGTGAATATCCTTTATATTATTAATTTATAAAAGTTTAGAGAGTGATTTGTAATAATTGAAAAATTTATAGGGTAAATCTATACTTATATCAAAGTTTAATGAGATTATTTACAATATCTTTCTTTTTTATTTAAATCTTGTATCTTTTTGTTACCTTTTTCTATATAAGTACTTCAATTAAATTTTATTTGCGCTTTTCTTAAGTATGTGTTAGTTTCTTATGAACTATGGGTGGTTAGCTAAGGTAGGTGGGGATTAACTTTTTTTTTTTTTTTCCAGCCCCCTTTTCTTACTTTTAGTTATGCTTTCGATTTTTACTATTTTTATTATATTATATAATTAAATATATCTAATATTTTTATAATATATATTTATATCATCATTTTATTAATTTAATTATTGCAAACTTCGATTTTTAAGAATTCAAAATTTAAAATTTTTTTTGTATTGTAATGGTTTTTTGTTATTGTATTGAATTATTTAAAATATTTCAATTTTTCACGTTTAATTATTTTTATTTTAAAAAATCAAAATTTATTATTTTGAATTATGAGATAAGATAAAAGAAGAAAAGAATTACAACTTTTTTTTCCATTTAAAATATTTAATACAGTTAAAATATAGAAACTAACTTAAAAAAAAATAGAAAAAAAGGACTCTCTCTACATAATTTCATATATTATACAAAAAATCTCTATAAGATTCGAATACTTTTTTTTTTTTTTCATTGATCTTTGTCAAACTAAAGAATTTTTCTTTTTAGAAAAGAAGACTAAGTAAAGGATAGTTTGGAGGTGACATCTATCATGAATAATTTAAACTATAACATATTTGAAGGTTTAAAATATATGGACTCAAATAGATAGAAAAAATTAAGGACTGAAATGAAGAAGTAGTTGACATTATCCAAATAAAATTAAAATAATTATTGTGCACCAATTTTCCATTGATAATAATGCTAAAATGAATATTTCCAATTGTTTTGAAAATGTGAAAGACACAAAAAGAGATCTTGAAAGATCATGTACTCAAATATAAAAATAGCAAGAAATTGAATTGTCAAGCAGAAAATCAAAAGGTGAAAAATTCAAAAGTAAATTATCACTTTATTCTGTTCCCCAAACTGAGGGTTGCGCTTATTGCATGACTTAAGTTAACACCTTACAAAACAAGCTAATAATAGTCGTGCACCACCTGTGTCCATGTTCTGAATGATGAAGTCATGTTGCTGCAGTAGACTAATTCGTTAATATATCACCTAGCTACTTTTTGTTTAACTAAATAGTTTCCAATGAGATTTCGTTTATTGACTTAGCAAATACAATTTTTAATCTAATTAGTTACATAATTTAATTTTTTTATGTTTATGTGAAAGATTAATTAAATCTAATTTTAGACTAGTCATTTAAGTATGATATTTTTTTATCCAACTAAGCTTGATAATTTAATAATAATAATAATAATGAGAATTTATTTTTAAAAAATGAGAAATTGCATGTTATATATATATAGAAAGTTTAAACAAAATATGGCACATAACTAACGATTAGGTAGATGAATTTATAAACAAGAGGTCATGGCTTCAACTTTTTAACCATTTTACCTTTTTCATGGTGCTTTTATTTTTGTATTGCTTGAATGACTTTCTCCTTTTATTTTTCTTTTTCTTCATAATAATTAACAACATTGAATTTCATTCATTATGAAATTATAGTTAAATAAATAAATTCTGTTGAATTACTATTCATTTATCAATAGTATATCATAAATAAAAATTATATTCCCAACATTACAAGTGCTTCAATCTTTATTGCATAATGTATTTGTAAATAATAACAATATATTCTTGATGTACTTGTCTTATAATTAAAATTATGAAAATAAATGTTGATTATCGAATGATTGATCACCTAATCACTTATATTGAAACTAATAGTTTTTGTATCGCTATTGATAATACCATTTGTAGAGTTATCATAAAGAAAAAACATCAAAGTATACTTATTATTATAATGAATTGCTCTTTTTGCTTTACTCGTAATTCCTTATTTAAATAATTTTTGTGTTATATTCTTTTTGCTCTACTTGTAATTTATGTTATGTTTTTGTTAATAACAAAATTAGTATAAGTTTTATGTATTAATTTTATTTCTTTATGAATTGATGGTTAAATTTCAATCATCATATATGCTAGATAAAAAGTCTATTATTTAACCTTTTACTTAATATGTTGAATATTTTTTATCATTTCCTAAAAATTTATCTGATCACTTTAGGGGAATTGTAACGTCATTCCCTCCTTATTCCTTAAGGTAAGTTTATTACCTTGTTTACTTCATGGAATGGCCATTCTTAAGAATTGCAATTACTTAAAAACTATGAATGCCATTCCGAGCAATTCCATGAAGAAATGACCCTCATTACCCTCTTCTCTTTCTTCCGCTCAACACATTGCACCACCACCATCAACTTCTCATTTAATACCCCCATACCCTAATCCTCCATCCTTTTCGAATCTGACCCCACTCTCATCCCAGTCCCCATTCCAACTATCTCTTACTGGCAACGTTGTTGTCGCTATCATTGTAGCATGGGTTGCAATTGTATAACACATGTGGCAACCATGTACTAAGTCCGGCCTGAGGTGATCTTTCCAACGAGAATGAATGAATTGGATGACATTAACTATTGAACCATGAATTCCAATATCGCTATGCACAAAAGGTAAGGAATGGGTGAAAACGACTTTGATAGGTAAAGTTCATGCCATTTTAGAGATGGAGAAGGAAGGGACTTAGATGGCATTAACGGAGATTTTGGGATCCTAGGGTTTGAAATAGTAAAGGAAAGATTGTTAGGATTATGAACTATGCATGAAGCTAAGATTGCGTGATTGGATTTGTGTAGATGTTTGTGGGGTTTTGCAATGGAAATGGAAGTGTTAGATCTGTACAGTATGTGTAAAAAGTTGAAGATAAGGGTAAAATAGTCAATGTAACTTATTCCATGTTTATTACTTAAATCTCTTTTTTTCAAGTACACACCCTAATACCCATTACAGGTCTATTCTATTATTAATGAACTTGTTTATTACATATGGTGAACCGAAAAGTTTTCAATAAGAAAGTCTTTTAGATGCACCCAGTTACAATATCATTTTACATGTATATAATATGCATATAAATAATTCCAATATCAACTTTAATATAGTAAGTTCGACCTGGGATGCATGGTTTTGTGTATTTCCTTACATAACCTAAACCACCTGACCACATTAAACCCCAACTACACCACCCGATCACAATTAATAGAACCACACGACTCAAAATACCTCACCACATTGAACCCTCATTGAAACAACCAATCACAATTATTAGATAGTATTATCAAGGGTAAGGATATTTTGGTGCTTTAAATATATTGATAATTTATTATTTATATCATTTTAAGTGAGCCAAACAATTCAATAATTATTATTTTTCTATCTATTTCGTAAGAATATTCTATTCTTTATTTTATTCAATCAACCAAGCATGACGCATATCTAGATGTGTTTAGAAATCAATCAATCTACATTTAAGGATTTTTAGCATATATAGATAGAAAAATTGATTTTTTTATTTTTTAATTTTACATGTGTAGGGGTTTTAGCAATATATGATAGAATGGTAAAAAATATGGAAAAAATTGATTATTCAATATGATTAGTAAATAGCAGATTGTGATTGAATTGCAAACAATTAAGTACATAATTTGTGAAACTCTCGTGGGTGTTAAAAGAAACAAGTGAAAATCACCCAAATTCTATCAATAGATTTGCTATAGTTTAATTAGAGATTGTTAACATGGATAGGAATAAAAAGGATAGATATAATCTCAATTCTTAATATTTGATAAAGGTCTTAAGGACATAGCTTCAATACTAAAAAGTAGAGTTAGCAATTCATGTTATCATATTGTGTCTCATTTCCATTTCTAAACAGGTTTATGTGTAAAAAACCTAAAACTATGACACAATCTATTTATTAATTGTATATAAAAACCTAAATTTGTCACCTAGCATATTTCGTGTCTATATCAGACCCGTTTATATATAGACTGACAATTCGTACTATCATATCATATCTCATTTACTTTAAGTTTAATACTATTTACCGATTAAAAAGTCATAATTATATTTATAAAGTATATATATAGATATAGAGGGAAAAGAATAGTGATGATATTTAAATTTTATAAAGACAAACGATATAATATCTCCATATTTAATAAAAAATTATAACTTAAACAAAAACTTTTAATAAAACAAAATCTTACCAAATATAAACCTGAAAATGAAAGTTATATAACATCACTAAATTAAGTAGAACCATTGATTAAATAGATATTAATATTATTACTAGTGTTGATTTCTAAATTTATCATATTATTTCTTAAATTTTTTAGGAAGATAGTGAAAGAAGTCACACATAAGTTCGTAATTTTTTACCAATTTGAATTACGATATAGCAAGAATAGTATATTATTAAAAATATCTCATACCTTTAATTGAGATCTCTAATTTATAAAAAAAATAATTTATATAACAAAATATAAATAAAAAATAATATATAATGTATCTCATGTCCCATATTCAAGTCTGGAAGTTTGACTCGAATTTGGATACGAATTTAACCGTGTTTGAAAAGTTCTTACCCGTTATGTCTTATGTTCACTTTTTTCTTCTATCAACTTATTTAAATTGTATTGTGTTGTGTTTAGATCCTAAATTGTCAACCTTAATTAAAAGATAAATAAAATTGATCTTCTAATATTTAACATAACTTGTTTGTTTGTAAGTTTATAACAAATAATAAAATACAAAGCTAATACAATGAATTAACATTAAAAATAAGTTACTTAAAGGTAACTAATAAACCAAAATAGAATAAACTAAAAACATAAAATAATTAAGAAAACAGGAGATTTAAGTCAGTATACCCTTCAAAAGTTGACCTAAGCCAATTTTGGAAACGACTTTACCACAAGAGCGGGTGAGTATAGCCGGTTGGCCTCTCTTGTTTCTAGCTAAACGGTCTACCCCGAGTGACCTCGTCAATTGCGACATGCTTCAATTTGTTTCCCAGCTTTGGTTGTTGGATCATTCGCCCTCGATCTCGTTCGTGATTTTTATCAAACAACGAAATAATAAAATCCATACAAGGATATCTGTAGGATAAGTGACATTTATCTAAATATAATAGATTTTCAATATTTAGAAAGACTATGTCTAATCAGTACAGAAAAGGGGTAAAAAAGGAAAACCCGAAATTTCACAAAATGGCTAAAAATAAAATGCTCTATATGCTTTCCTTCTTCGAGGGTTTCAGAACCCAATCTTAGAGGGCAAACTTAATTCCCTAGAACCACCGTCCAAATTCATTTCGTTGGATCATTTTGTTCCCTTTATGCCCCGAAGCAGAACCGTGTCTTTCAAATAGTTTGTTTTTATGTGATCCATTCAGCGCCTCAAAAGACACATCTACTAGACACGATGGTGACCTCCCCAACAGCAAAAGGCCAAAATAGTGACAGTCGACCATCACACACACTGATGGAATCATGTCATCCTTTTGTATTTTTCCTTTTTTTCCTTAGTCTTTTACTTTTTCTTTATTTCATTTTGTATTTTCCTAATAATTTGAAATAACTGAAAGTTTTCAAAATTAAAAACTGATTTAATAATAATAAAATTATCCTTCTGAGGTATACAAAAATTGATTAACTATCTCTACGTCAAAATACAAGTAGTGTTTATAATGCCAAATATTTTTCAGCTTTCTCATCATTCAAATAGTGTAACGGAGAATTAATGGGCTTTCAATAATTGTAATTTCTTTTCATTTGGTTAATCATTCGTATGTCATACCTAATTTTTTTTCCACCGCGAATAATTCCAAGCTGCCCTACACAAGTTTATTCAATTTAACTTCAAATCCAACTAATTTAAAAGGATACATTTATAGATACGGTAAGGATTTTTATATTCAATATTAAATGTTTTCCATCAGTACTAGGTAGCAGCTTTGTTTTAAATCCATCAAGTGGGCATTTATTTAATAAAAAAGAGATGAAATGAGTACTTAGGAGTTTGAGCTCTCGATTTTCGATTTCAATATCATATTGAACTTAATTTCACAACAACTATTAAACTTTTGCACTGCAACAAAATGGAGCATTGTCTTAGGGGAATAAAGATTCTATTTATGAGTAAAATGAGTTTCTAATTATTAAGGCTTGTTGCATTACTTGTACAAACCCTTACTTTCTAACTAACTTAACGGTTATAGAGAAGTTCTTAATGGGATTTCGACAAGCAAGTATTTACTCCATCGATTCCCAATACTTGTTGGAGATTTGATGGAAAAGAGGGAAAAAAGAAATCAAAATGCTGGCTTCCTTTTTCCCCCAAAAAAAAAAAAAATGCTTGTTGGAGAAAAAAATAGTTTCAAGATAGTAGGAGGAGGGAGAAACAAAGTTTGAAGAAAATCAAATGTACTAGTTTTTTTTATTCAATTATATTATATTATAACTTTAGAAGATATAGAAATTGAATCCAATCCATCTTATTGAAATATCAATATTTATACTATTAAATTATAATAATTTTGATTGAAATTTTATCTTATAAAATTAGTAATAGAAGATCTCTTAAATGTATCATAACATATATCATGTATGTCTAAGATATTATAAGTAAGATAACATATTACCAGTTTTAAGATATGAACCATGCTATTTAAAATCCAAATTAATTACGTCGCATAACCCTTTTAGTAGTCATAATATATATATAAACATATGTTGCTACTTTATTATTGATTGAAAAAAGACTTATAAGGAGTGAGATATCTTATAGAATACTTACTTGTAGGTAAAATTCAATGAGAATTTAATACTTTACTCATGATATTGAAATAATTACCACACCCTTAAATAATTATAAATAACCTCACTTATTGATTCTTTATATATATATATATATATGTACCTATAACATCGCAATAAACATAACTAACGAACCCTTATTGAAACATGACGGCTCCGGGTTTTATGGAACCTATATGAAATTACTCCACTTAAATTGTGAGTCAACTCTCTGTCGGATTATTGTCCTATGAATTTCTCCAGGTCGATAAAACCGTAGGGTTAGTACATGGCAACATGAAAACCTAAACACCAGCTATATAGTAGGCTTGTAGCTATCTAACAGCTAGTGATGGTGCCTCTTGCTCAATAATCACACTACCGCGCGATAACACAAAGTGTTGGTGTCACACAATTCTTATGACTTAAATCTTGACGACTTTTGCCAGTTATATCACTTTATCTATCTTTTAAATTAGAAGTAAATTTTTTTTTTTGGGTTATAAAGAGTTACTTACTATTATATCGGTCTTTATTAGTGTTTTTTCATTTTATAAATGAATATTTAATAGAAATTGCTTATTCGATTTTTTTATGAGTCTCATATTATCATTATCTTTTAAATAATAAATAAAACATATTTACGATAAATATTAAATGGTAAAAAATTCTTCCATTAATATTTTATATTGTAATTATTATTAAATAATTAAAAAATAATAATTACAAAACTTAAAATGTGGCCGTTCTAAATTTTTACCATTGTTCAACATTCATATTCAATTGAATCGACAAATCCAATTAAGCTTTGTCAAATTTGTTGGTGAATTGTTCGGTGAATTTTCCAGGCGAAATGGTGCAACGGCTTCTCCTTTTTCATTCGATTAAAGATAAAGAAAACAAAAAATGCTACATTCCAACGCAAGCTTTAATGCTTGCAAAATTATCATTAAGTATCAGTACCATACCAGGTACGTTGGAGTGGAGCTTATAAGTATCAGTTGGTGCTTTCAAATCATAAGAGACAAGATGGTGTTTAGCATAGAAATATGTAATAAGCATCCTTTATAAATTTACTCTTATATAACTCCTTAATTGTCTTGCTTTGTAAAGTTGTTTAGTCTGTTACCAAATATGTTATAAATTAATACATCCCACTTTTTCTCTCTCCGTTATTGGCACTTAGAGCAGGATTCAACCAGCAGTTTTAGATTTCCTAAAATGGGGAATCGAAATCAAACTCATGCTTCCCGATTTTGGACTTGGTCCTCAGATCCATTGATTTGCATGGTTTCAATTCATAGATCTTGACCTATAAATAGAGCAAAGCTATTTTTTTATAAGAAAAACTTATATGTTAAACTTAAAAAAAAATTAACTTTCCTTTAAACATGACTGCTCCAAATTTTGAGAATTTGGATGAAATTACTCCAGTGGGTTGCGAGTCAACTCTCTGCCGGATTGTGGTACCATAAAAATTTCCAGGTCCATAGAATCACAGGGTCATCAGTACATGAAGACCTACTGTGTCATGTACCAGCCATAGTGTGGTGACGGTGCATCTTTGCTTAATCATATAAGGCGATAGCACAAAGTTTTGGTGGCATTATTCTTAAAACTCAAATCTTGACCAACTTTTGCCTGTTATATCACTTTAATTATCTTTTAAAGTACAAGCTAAACTTAGAGTTGTCTAATCTATTGGGGCTATAATTGTAAATTAAATGAAAAAAAAAGAGCATCATTCATTCTTTTTTTCTTTTTCCCTATATCTATAGCACTTTTTAAATGACTAATTGTTTTCTCCCAAACTACAAGAAGGCATCTTAGACCCTGAATATTATACATCAATATTTTAAATATCTCTATCTTTTAAACTCTATATTTTATTATTAAAGCATATATGTAAGAACTTGTTTAAAATTTCTAAATACCATATTAATAATTCAATATCTCTTTTCTAAAGACTTTTCAACTTTATCCATGGAGTTCTTAAATAAAGGTCTTTAATATTTATTTACATTATTTACAAGACTCATAATACAAACTTTAATAAAAATAATACTTGAAAATAAATATAGCTTTAAGGATCCAAAAAAATTGAAAGATCGAGCTCCAATGGTAAAGATTTTAGAACCTATATATCAAGGAGTTTCATTGAGATGCTCTTTCGACGTTCTTAAAGAAAAATATCACATATTAATATTTTTATGCTATATTATATATTGATCCTTGTGTCTATCTAGTCTATCATAGTCCTTCTGTTCGGTCATTTTCATAGATTGAATCAAAAAGCTTCTTTAACAATTATGAATTTAAAAAGGGTGGATTTCTTAAAAAATTTGTTTTTGATAATTACATACTTTTTTGTATGATTATTTTATTTTATGCGTGCTTTTCTAGTTTCCGATAAAAACGAATACTTTCTCTGATGTATAGATAAGCTTTGTGTGGCTAATCTAAAGAGAATCAGAATAATTTTATTCCCCTTTTAGCTGTATTTCAATTATTATTAACCCACAAAAGATAAAAAAGCCATATTTCAATTATTACCATAAATAAATAAGAGTGGACACAATTTAATTTGTTTTGGTTTTACATGTTAATTTGGTTTATTTTTTCAAACCAATTATAAAATTTTGATTTAATTCGATTTATTCTTCCAAAGTCATATTTCAGTTTGGTTTGTTTTGATTTGTTGATTAGTTCTGTTTTGATCAGTTTTTTTATCTATCCCTATAAATGGACTGGCGTTATGAATGATGGCATGTTGCAAGATGTTAATGTTAGAACAAAAAATGGAGATGTACAATCAAAAGAGAAACCTTAATAAAATAAACACCACATTAGGCATCCTTTTCTTTGCTCTCAAGCAATATTATATATATATATATAAAAGAAGCTAATCTTATGGAAAACAAATAAGTCAAAACTATTCATACTTAAGATTTCCATAATTTTGAAGAGTCAATATAAACAATATAACATATTAAGATTTCAATCTAAAATATTCGAACATTTATGTCAGAAATTTTACTCCTTAAACCTATTATAAATCGTTGGCGTAGATCTCATTATCTTTGACTCGTTTTGATAGTTATCTCTTATAAATGTTAACATGGTTTTTTTTTTTTTTTTTAATTGAGGTATATAAGGTAAGTGTACCATTAACGTCGCTTGAAAAAGGTGAAAGGAATAGAGGGAACAGCTGGTAGACAAAATATAAATCAATCTTGGACTAATGTGGGCAGAAGATAACGTGGACACCGATACTTGCCGTCAAGAATATAAATAATAATTGTATAAAATAAACAAAGCAAACAAAGCCAGCTTAGTTTAAATGAAATAAACCTAGGACCAACCTACCTTACTTAGATAATAACTTTACGGGAAAAAATGGGTGTTATTTGATTAGTTTTTCTAGTAAGTAAAGCTTTATAGACTTCTTTAATTTAACTATCAATTTATTGTACGGACAAAAGCGTAGGCCCATGTGACTTGAGTGAAAAGCCATAGTGTACGACAAATTTAAAGGTAACAAACCCTTTAATAATATTCGTTAATTATTAGCTGTAAAGTCAGCTGCCCCTTCTTCTCTCTCTTCTTCTTCTTCTTCTTCCTTTTTTATTTTTTTTTTGGCCCACTCCCTTTTTTTGGTTTAATCTATTCGAAGAGCTATTTTATTTTGCATGAACCACAACTTTCCAACCTCAGCTTATTCTGTTACTCCAATCCCACCAGAGAAGAATATAAAATATACACTTTGTGCTTGTGCATATGTAGGAATGTGAGGGAAAATGTAAACCTCGAACATATATATACGTAAATTAGAAAATATGCATTTGAGATGCGTGTGAAAAAAAAAATACTATTGAAAAAACAATCTTAAACTAAAAATACGAGACTACAAAAGTTTTTAGATATCACATTTAGTGTAAAAATAAATACTTTTTGAATTAGATGTCTCTATTGAATAATTCAACTCGAGAAGATTCTACGGTCTGCTCTTCTATTTTAACAGGACTGGCTCTATCTCCATTTCACTATTTATTTTTATTTTTAAAAATCTGAATTATTGAATTCACAATTTATTTAATGGTCCATATATAAAAAAGTATAAATTAAGGATAAAATAGATTATGAAAGTGATCCCCTAAAAAATAAGGACGGAATTGTAAAAAAATCCTTTAACTCATAATAGTTAGAAGATAAGAAAATCTTAGAATCATTGGAATATTATTAGAATTATAAGGCATGAGAGTGGGATGAGAAATGATTCTACGGTATTAACACGTCATATAGATCGACAAGTAACGTATAAATATTAATAAAATTTTAACATATGTATATATAATTAGTACTTTTTCAAAAAGTATATTTCTCTATTTTCAAGTGTTTAATTATCATTTATACTTATACATCACTCATCGATTCAAGTGGCATGTTAATACTATTAAATCTTTTTTCAAGTGGGATTTAAATTTGAAATTTCAATGGATTTGTTATCTCTATGAACTTTGAGAATATGGAGATCCTATGGTGGCTTGTTGTTGGAAATGTGGCTTTTGCTCAAATATAAAAGATTTAATGGAAATTTTTAAGGGAGATATAGAGTCCAATAAACTAGTATTGGCTTAATAATATAGATAAAAAGTAAAAAAAAATTAAAACAAGAGAACTGTTATATACCCTTACATACTTGTCCTTTGTATAAATGTGAAAATAATTGATATTCAATAAAACATTTAGCTTACCTTTTCTCTTTTCCTTTTCTCTCAAAATAAAGTAAAACCTAATCTTAATAAAAAACACTCTAGGTGTAGTTGCCGTATATTGGTCACCTCTTGCTGAAACTGCTCAAGCCTATTCTTCTTCTTTTCTACTTTCAACAAATCTAATAAAGTGCTCTATTGTCACATTTGTTTATATCTCCATCTTTGTCTTGCTCATCATCTTATCATTGAAGTCTCCGCACTTCATTGCCATCACCTCCACCTTCATGTCTAGTATAAGTTATTTTTTGCTTTTTTCTTTTTATTTTTTTAGTTTAGTTTCCACCTTTATCTCCATTTAGAGGATTGTTTTTCATTATTATTAGATAATTTTATTTGTAAAATGGTGTTTCAATCAAGAAACGAACCCTAACCCTTCCAAACTTAGGTAAAAATATTAATTATAAAAAGAATGTACATATTATATGTGTACTTTATAAAGGACATTCTAATATGATCTTAAATCTGGTCATCCGACTCCATGGTTTTATATCCATCCCTATTCCAACTCTTAATTTGTAAGTTTTCTAGTTAATTTCTATCATAACCTTAAAGGAAATCAAGTAGGATTGCTTAAAATTTTTCATATCATATATATACCCATGATCTGAAAATCGCCTTGTAAGTTAGAGATTGTAAGACTCTAAACAATTAGTCACTAATGTTTTCAATTTTTAATTTAATTAACTTACTATCATATATAAGTGATTATGGATATCCGATATTCCATAATCTACCAAAACCATAGAGAATCAGTATCATTTACCAAATGCTAAGATAAGATAAAATAACTTATTCATTCGTAAGAAATATTACATAATCTTATTATATGAATATGCTTTACATAAATTGCTTCTGTACCGTTATACAATTTTTAATAAACCTTAACATTACCAAACCTATCTCCAGTTTGTACTCTATTTTCAAGCTTATTCCAATCCTTACTTATAAGAAACATGCATAAGAAACTATAGGGGAATGGGCAAACCATGGCTCAGTGAGTTTGTTTCTCACTACTCTCGTCAAGCGAGTTACTAAACATTATTAGCACACATATAAGTCATTTAGATACGAAATGAATGCAAATACGATAAATGTAAGCAACATATTCATAGGAATCTAGAACTATGGAAAGTATAGAGTTACGTCATCTACATGTCGATTTTTTCTCTATACTTACTCACATGAGGCATCTTACCTTAACTACATGAGACTACCTAGAGGTACAATCCTATTAGACGTTACTCGACTATTAACCTAGTCCGAGAATCAACCATCAATATATGTGGACCTTAATTAGGGTTGCCCACTAAACATATCAAAGGCTCTTCGGGCACAAATAGCGAGTACATCTCGCTATCCACAAATATCTAAAACCTCACGAGCACAATTATGCGAGTCTTCTTGCAATCAATTAAAGATACTATACCAGCTTTACTTTAACAATAAAAATATCATTCACAGCCACTACGAGGCCTTACAAAAATCATACAAAATATATTTAAGATCGGAAAAAAAAAAACGTTTTCTAGAAATATTTTTCTAAAAAATCTGTAAAACTAGCACTCTCAATTAATATATCAAATGGGTCACAGACATGCGACAAATATGACTAGTTAGTTTATTCAAATAGTTAAATTTACCAATTTAAAAAACCGATCATACGGATGATAACATATAAAGCAATCAGTCATTCCATCAAGCAATTAGTATCAATTAACAAGCAGCATACAAATAACAAGCAACAAGTAGATAGCAAATCATAAGAATTCTCTCACCTAGGTTATGCTTACTTTCCCAACTTTTAAGAATTTTTAGACTCGATAATTGAATACTTAAAAAATGAGAAAGCTTATAAGTGCTCTAAAAAACTAGATTTCCGTGTTAACTAAATATTTATCGTTGTTTACCTAATTTCTTACTATAACTTAAATATAATATAAATATAGTTTAACTTAAATCTTTTACTCAATTTATTTTTAATTTTTAATTACGTAAGTTTTTCAATTTAGTTTGGATCTTCATGAGCTTATAGTTTATTTCGATCGTTTTCGAGCGTACTTTCTTATAGCGAGTTTCATTTTGAACATTATAACTCACAGTTTTGACGGTGATATAAAAATATCATAAATTTCATTATTTTGATTTAAAAAGTAATAAAATATTAAATTAGGCTTTTCTTAGTATAATTATGATTTATTAATTATTTTTATCGTATAATTGATAATTTTCTTATTTTAAGCCTATTTTACTATAATTATCTATTTTCGCTTATTTTTTAGATTTTCGAATTATTAATTCAAATTTTCTCTACTTTATTATTTTTATACTTAATTAATTATTTATTAATATTATTAATTACGAAAATTATTTAATTTATATATATGTGATGACATGACAGCACGTAAGAGGGCCATGTATTACACTTGCATATTTTTCATAATTTTGCATTATTTTCCTATATTGTATTGTATAGTTATATATGTATATATGTAAGTACTTATTATTATATTTCATTAAATTTTCCAATTTACTTAGTTATTATTCTTTGTCCAATTTACAGTATTTATATATATATATATATATATATATCTATTAGCTTACTTTATTTATTAACTTAATAATATAGTATTTTTTATATACACTATTTATTATAATAGTATTTTTATGTATACATCACTATTCATATACATATATTTATACGTATACTATACTTTATATAATAAATAATTATAACCTTACTTATACATTATGTATATGTATAATATATACTTATTTATACTTTATATACTTATGTACATATACGGTTGTACTATATATGTGTACATATACTAAAATACAAAATATTATTAATAATAATATATATACACCTTCATGTCTAGCTATATGTATATATATATATATACAAATATACAAAAATTCTTTTAAATAAAGAATAATAAGTATATATACATAAGTACATACTCTTATTATATACACACACACATATATATACCATATAATATGAAATATTAAGTATATTATATATATATATGTCCACACCCGCAAAATATATACCTAAAGGAAATACTATATATGTACATATATACATAAATACAAAAATAAATAATATATGTATATATATCATATACGTATACTTATTTTTATACCTTATATAATAAAATAAACACATCATATACTCAAAATGAATACTAAGTACATATATATACGAAAATACATGGTACATGTATATACATATCATATATTAAAATAATTTCTAAGTATATACACATATATATATATTCATTTATACATACATATTATACTCAAGAAAAATATTTTGTACATAGACACATACATATATATATTCACGTATACGTACATATATATATATATATATATATCAATACCTAAATAGTGAAAATACTAAATGCATACCATATGTATTCTTATTTATACATACATACATATACATAAGGAAATTTATAGTATATATATATATATATATATTATATACACATACATGTATATACTTTAGATCATACACAATATACGTATACTTTGTGTATATATACATGTAATATATAAAATAAAAAGAAACAAATACTCAATATATATGTACATGATATAAAGTATATATACATGTACAAAAATTAAACAATAACCTACTCAAATCTTTTAGTAAGTTAAGTAATCAAATCCTCTTGGCCTTTTTCTTCTTTCATTTCTTTTTCCTTTTCTTTACTCTTCAGTTTTATGTGTGCGCACTTTGTTTTTGGTTTTGTTTCCTTTTTCTCTTTTGTTTTACGGTTTGGTGTCTTGTTGTTTTTTTTCCTTTTAGGTTTTCAATCCTCCAGATGTGGCAAGCAACAATTATACTAAACCCAAAGAAAAGAAAGATCTTGCCTAATGTTTCCATTAACGAAGATAAGACATATACTTTAATAATTTGTCCTTTACCCTTTGGTTTTTTAACACTTAAGACTTCAAAAAAACGTGGGCTACTGTTTAGGTCTGGAAATGTAACGTGGCAGAAGGAAAAAAAAAAATGGAGAAGGAAAAGAAAGAAAAAGGAAAATAAAAATAATTATGTGTAATTTTTTCAATTATAAAAATAACATTTAAAAAATTAATTTTTGGATTTTATGAAAATTTATTAATTTAATCGTTACTCATTACATTGATAATAGTTGCGAGTTATTTCAATATTTTTATTAAGGTTCATACGTGATTTAGTCGATAATTACGATCGACTATGGCTATATTACGATTAAGTTATATTTATTTATTTTATAAGTTTAAAGTTGTAGTTTTAATGTTTTAATTAAGTTTGGGTTTGATTTTGGATATTTACGTGTATTTAGGGTTTTTGTACGCGATTTAAGTTTCAAACAAAATTTTAGGGGTTTTATCCTTGTTATTATGTTCAAATTTAAAATTTTAATTAGTTTTAAATTTATCGATTCCGTTAAGTTAGAATAATTCTCTGTAATATTGAAATTGATTTGTTGCCTAAAACATTAAATTTGTAAGGTTTACAGTTTCTCATTATCTTTTCTCATTATCTTGTAATGATTTTATGTGAATGAAAATCTATCCTTTTGGGAAAAAAGATTAATAAAATATTGAAATTAGCTGAAAAAAGAATGGCCCAAAAAAAGCATAACATGTATGAGGAAATAAAAGGGTAATATGGCTTTTGATACCGGAATTTTGAACAGTCTTTTTAATTAATAACTTTGAATTTTGATATTGCAATTTCACTACCAACTTTTCAAGAGAGACACGACCTTTCTTACTTCATTTATCCCCATTTGTTAACCTAGATTTTTTAATCATTGAGAAAGTGACACTTGTTACAAGTTGGGAAATCATTAGTTATATATTAATCGCCTAAGGTAAAGTCCAACGGTGCCAAGAAATCATGTGAAACGCATTTGTGATATCAAGGTAACAATAGTGAGGTCTATTGATAAATCTATGACACGACAAGCCTTGCTAGGACATTAATATTTCCTTAATTTTCTTAAGCACCATATCTCCATTAAAATTTAAAGCCATATCATTGTCAAATTTCTTTATTTATCTTTTTCTCTCTCTCTCTCTCTCTCTTTTTTTTTTTTTTTTTTTTTTTGTTTGCCCCCTATTCATCTAAGTTCCTAAATGTTAAATTTAAAAGCCATTTACGGATTCAATAAGCAGGTCGATGATAGAATTAGGAAATTGACATAGAAAAGGTTGCCACTTGTGCTGCTTGCCGGGTTTTGAAGTTAAAAGGGTGACGCTAGTTGATTTTGTACGTGTGGTGGGTATGTGTCGCAATTGGGTTCTTTTGATCATATGTCTCAGACTTTAGATCTTTTTAGTATGGAGGAGGAAAAAGAAGAAGAATCAATGTTAATGATACCTCGGTATTTATAATTATAATTATAAATACTCTCTCATTGATCAAAATGTCCAACCGGACAAACGAAAATGTACAGGGGTTAAGTAAGGTAGTATCGTTGACCCCAAAAAGTCCAATTAGGTAATAAGTTTAGATAAATAATTGAAAAAATTGAGTAAAATTTAAATATGATTGTAGTAAATCCCAAAACAATTTTATATTAGATCAAAAAAGCAAACATTCAATATCATAACATGACATCGTTATATTATTATTCTTTCATGCACTTTTACTTTCATAGTTTCTACTGATACATTCATGATTATTTGCATTAACATAATTATTTTCGTTTAATTTTTAATTTCATAGTCAAGTGATAGTTAAGCAATGGGTTTTGCAATTTATTCATTCCCTTAAATTGTCCAAGAAAAATTGCAAATTAACAAACAAACAAACAAATGAATGTATATTCACATGACACTCTATTATGAAGGAGTATTTTTAGCAAAACAAGAGCAAAAGGCTAAATTAGGGTTGTTACAGCTTGATATTTTTCTTTTTGTGTTTTCTTAATACTTAATTATTTTCTAATAATGAGAACATGGCCTTTTGAAACTCCACAGACCCACACATATGTACTATTAATGCTATGTATATTAAGTAAAAGTAAGGTACACATTAAGGGCTTCTTATGGAAGTTCTAAGATTCTCAAAAATCACCATACTACTATTATTATTATACTATAGTGAATTAACTCAGTCCTCCATGTAAAATTTAACCTTAAGAGATAAAATTAAGGTTAGGCACAAGATGATAAGGTAAGGCTACAACTAATGTGGCAATTGATAAATGAAAAGATGATGAGATGTTACTTGTATACGTTCTTAAGAGGAAATCTATAGATTGGGTTTTAAATTCCGAGGACATTTTTCACGTGCACTAAAGGAGAGATTGGTTATAGTCATACTAATACAATAGCAAGGAGCTAAGGATTGCTAGTATAAGTAGAAATCACATCATACTACAAAGTGAGCAGATATATGCTATATTGAATATTGGGTTATACATGTTAAAATTATCTTGTAATGTTTTATCTCTAACATGATGGACAGTGTATATTATTGTAGTTTAGTGAAGATCTGGTCACATGAAGGTGTCCTGCAAATAGTGGCAACGAGAGGAGTCAAGTTTAGAAACATGCTGCTGCTGAAAGAAAGGATGATCCTTGTTGGTCCCACTTGGATGTTAATCTTAAGGTGGAGGATCGTAGTATTTGTGTGGTTATTAATGATAAGAATGCATTGGCTATTTATGATAGGAAAGACCATTTTACTTCATTTAAAATCTTAAGATAAAGAGAGCTTGAAGGAATGTAAACTCAAGAAGATCCAAAAAAATACTTAGCAACTCCAAGAGCTTTGATTGGGAAGAGAGAAGAGATAGCAAAGCATTGTTGTCAAACTAGATTAGGAACTGGGTGATGGAGCTCCTTCCGTGCAATGCATTGTGTAACCTGAAGAGCTGATTACAAGATTGAAATTGAGAAACTACACTCCACATGTTGCTAAATAGGATGACCACATGTGTCAAGTTATACAAATTCAAGTCATGGAATTGAACGTATACGAGAATTTGGATGGAAAAGCATTTAGATAAAGAAATGGCAAAGGGTTAGATTAGAATTTTTATTTTCTTATACAATCTCTTATTTTAGATGTTCTTAATGCTTAAAGATATTGTATGTATAAGAACTTAGCTTTCCGTCATCTTATTTATATGCATTATGTCTATTAGGTATAATACTTGTTGAAGAATTGTATACTTTGAGATTATAAAATAATTATTATATAATTGTAATCACAATATAGTAAAATTGATTCATTTTTACCATGTTTTTTCAGTTTTATTTTTTATTAAACTTTTCACGTAAATTCTATCTATTTTTCTTTCTCTGTTTATTTATTATATATCTTATAACTATGTATTATATGATCTATAATAGTAGATCGGATCCCATCCTATCAAAATAATTAAAATATCAAAAGCATTGAACATTTCAAAAGGAAACTTGTTGGTTATTCTTGCTAAGAATTTATAATCTAAGCTCGTCAAAACACGACTCGAAGGGATTTTAAAAAAAGGAAAAAAAAAATTTACCGAGTAACTAAGAAAGTGGGACCAACACGGGCGTTCTACGTGTGTGTCCGCAGGCTTCGAAAACTTCTATTTTATTTTATTACTTCAATGACAATTCCCTAGAAACCCATAACCTGGACTCTCCAATAGGCAACGAAAAGCACAAATGGAAAACGACAATTAAGATTAAAATAATCTCTCTGCTCGGGTAATTCCGATAGGGCGATACTTTTACAGTTGATTAGTCCTTATTTTGACCTTTTTTTATGTTTTACTCTTGAAGAGATTAAGAAATTTTCGATGCAATTTGTTGGGGAAGAGTAACGTTCTATGATAGCGATTAGTGAAAATAATCAATCACAGTCAATTGCAAACGATCATACTCATTCATTGGTGACGTTAATAATAGGACAATGTTGCTAATACAACTTAAAAAATTAAATTTGCTACATAAATTTTCAATTTATAAAATTTGATACCTAATTAAAATTTTTTATATAATTGTTACTACCTATTTGGTCTAGTCACTAATCAAATTGAGCATATTCTATATACATGTGTAAATAATCAATTTTAACCAATGGCAATCAATCATACTTATTTGTTGGTTATATTAATAAAGGGACAATGTCACCAATACTATTTTATCTTTATTTGAAAGTTTAGTAGTAAATTGATACCTAATTGATAAATTTTCAATTTATCAAATTTCAAATTTGGCACATAATTAGAATTTTTTATATAATCGTTACTACTTGTTTAGTCTAATCATCAATCTAATTGAAAGTTGATCACATCTATATATAGTAGATGGTAACGTTTATTTGGAAAGTTTCACAAGTTGGCTTGCCTACCTACAGACTTGAGTCACTTGATGTACTAATCGATTTGATTCGAGTGGCGTAATAGAAGCGTAGTGAGCAAATGAGAGGATCGAGTAGAATATAAGTTCAATTCGAGAGTCAAGGAGAAGCTATCTTAGTTCGTATCTTCTTAGGTTTAATTTTTATCTAATATCCTTAAAACGTTTGAATTAGGATTTATAAGATTAAGAGTAAATATAAAAGTATTTAGAGAGAAACTTAATAAGAACCACTCTAAAATTATATTTTTATGCTTAAGTAACCTATATAATAAGTATAGTTAATAGAATAGCATAACAAGTATCTATGTATGATCCATCCAAACTCGAGACTATTCACTAAATCTTATACGGTGAGTAGTAACACATGAGAAATGGAATGAGGAATAAAAATTCAATCTAAAAAATAGGTTTTAAAAGATTTGAGGAAGCTTAGCATATGAATGCTTATAACGGGTTGAAAGGACGAGTCCTTTTTATGCCATGGCACGTCATTTTGGTTTTTTACGAGTCAGTAAAGGTTATGTTGTGTTTATTTTTCCAGAGTTAAGTCAGTCAGTTAGAGTCGAGTTAAGTGTTAGTTAAGTTTAGTCACTTAAGTTAATGTTAAGTTGAATCCATTAGTCCCGTTATATGTGTGCTTAGGTTAAGTTGTAGAGATTATAAACATTTTAGTGCTAATTGAAAATCTTTGATTAATAATAATAAAAGTCTATAGATAAAAGATGCAAATATTTCCGGTGTTTCTTTTAAGAGAAGTTTGGTGATGAAATTTCTTTTGAGGAAATAATGAAACATCTCAATTAAATGAAAAAAGTGAAATAGATAATTATGATAAGAAGCATCACTTAAGAGTTTAAACTTTAAAGGTTAAAGTCTAGTAACAAAACTTTCATCTTATGAAATTTAACATAATTTATGGCGTATTTAAATTTATTATATAAATTAAACATTTAAAATGAGTATCTCAATAATATTTGGAATAATAAGTTAATTCATAAATTATAATATCGAAGGAGAGTTTAATTATAGTTTAATATAATCAATACATTATTTATTTCATTATATACTTTCTCTCTCTTTCATTTTCTATTTCATTTATATTCCTTCTTTTCTTTCACTTCGTTTTTCTTTCTTATTACCCATTTCTCCCAATTTGTAGGACACAAAATCTAAACTAAGGCCCACCCTCTCTCAAACCCTTGCCTGCTGCCATTTGGAGGCCAATTCTCACTAAAACCCTATACATTAATCGGCTGTTATTTGCCTCTGTCCATATACCCACCAGTTTCTTTGAGCAACAATATTGCTTCCTTTCTTACACCTAAGCTCATACCAGGAAAAACCTTTCTTTCATTTTGGATTAAAGGGCAGCAACACAAATATTTTCCTCCTTAGTGAGTTTCTGCGTTGTTTTTCTAATCCTTCAACTCGTGCTCCTACATTAACAGCACCGGAGAAGATAGTAATTCCCCACAAGCTTCAAATGTTCAAAACCTCTCCCATGAAGAACAGAATCCTCTTGGGCATTATTATCTCCAATTGACTTCGACAAATATTTCTTGTTCTAGACATTGGCTTCCTTCTTCGACAAGCTGTAACTTACTCGGTATATCTTCGATAAGTTGACTCAGTTTTGTCTTGCTCGTTTGAAGATGCCGTATTGCTCTTATTTGATTTAGAACCTATCTTGACGATCGTTTCATCTTCGTTCCATGTTTTCCGGTTGAACTTCGGCGAGTATTTGCTCGAGTTTATCCAACTCCGACGAGCTGTACATTATTCGATGTCTCTTTTGGTGAGTTAACTCGGTTCTTTAATTCATAAATTTGTTTGTTGTTTCAATTTAATATAAGTTATACTCAAGTTTTTATGAGTCTCTTCGGCAGTTCTTTCGATTCCGTATCCCTATCTTGTTCTCCGTTTTCGGTAAGTCTCGACCATTTTGACTTCTTTTTCTTCTCTACGGAACAGAAGTCCCATTATTGTTTTAAATAGAAAAATGCTGCCTCGAAAGATAACTATATTATATTATCATAGTTTTAAAATTTCATAATTAGCTCTATTTCTTTTTAAGTTGCTTCTAATAATTGATTTTTGGAATGGAAGTAGATTGTAATATGTTTCCCATTTATTGGCAAAGAGGACAATGGTGATTCTTAAAAGCTTAAAATGGGGTCACTAACTTATTTAAGATTTAACAATTGACTGGATTAACCTATGCAATTAAATAATAAAATAAGTAGTAATCTAATATATTAAAAAATATGTAATATTCATAGGTTTGTTTTTTATGACAATATAGTATAACACATTAATAGAGATACTCAACGAGACCAAACTGTTCTAATATATCCCTAACCCAGGTTAAATCTTCTTATTTGGTTCATGGACCACTGAATTGATTTAACTAATTTTATTCAAAATCTTTGAATTAATAAGTTTAGGTATTGTCAAGTAATAAAGAAATAGGTTCACAAGTAACTTTAGATAAAATTTAGTTATCGAATATCTGAGAGTTAATATATATGTTTATTGTCAAATAGATTTGTACTAGTTATTAAGTTCCTTCTTTATTAAAGTTTAAGCTATTGATTTGAGATTTGTGGGTTGGAGTATATTTAACTGATGAGAAGCTATTTTAGGTATATGGTACTTGTTTATATAGTTATACTTGTTAGGATTTAGAATATAACTGAACTAATTCATATACAACATAAATGATCTTATGTGATGCATTAATGTAATAAATGAGTTGTTTGATATTTATATTATATTACATTAATGTAAGTGAACTTTGTGTGTAATGTACAACATGCGTGTGTGATTATCGTTTTTTGTACTAGGCTTCGGCTCATTACTTATCATTTTTCAGATGCAAGTATTTAAGTGAAAATTATCAAATTTATGAATTTGGAGACTACCATCAAGACTACTAGTTCTATTATTATACAGACAACTTTTGAGCTAAGTTAGATAAATTTCATTTACATTAGGTATTCTATGTTCAAGGACTAAAGTAATTTGTTTAGTTGTTATTAAGATTTAAATTGGAGAATTAAATTTGACGAGTCACTTGGTGACTTTACACTATTTTAGAGTTTTAGTTAAATATTTATATCTGACGTGTTAGTAGATATTAGAGACACATAGTGATTTACAGTATTCTTGAATCGAGAGACGTTACATTAAAGACATTATATGTATAAGAACTTAGCATCCCATCACCTTATATATATGCATTATGTTTATTAGGTACGATATTTATAAGAGATATTTTTTGCTTTGAGATTAGGAAATAATTACTGTTGATAAAATATTTTGGACATGAATCTCTTAGTCCTATACCAACCTATCTTGACCTTAGGTCGACTTGATTAGATCCATAGCCTAACTTAGTCAACTTGTTAGCCGACTTCGACATTAGCACTCCAAATGGCCTATCTAACCTAAAAGCCTTATAACAACCATTAAACAAGAGGATAAGGCTTGAAGACATAGTCAATTGCTATGACCTTACAAATCCGGAGCACGTCAAATTCCACACTCCCACTAATCAAATCATATGAATATATCAAGATGTTACTCGTGTTCTTCTAATTCTTGACATCCCTCCTCTATAAATACTCTCAAGCATCCCAGTCGTAATCCATTTTGACTACTTATGCACTCATGTTGCCTTTGTGAGCTTTAAATATTTTTGCTCTCTCCTTTATGTACAAATATTAACTTAAATATTAGAGTAATCATGGTATACTATATTTTTGACATCCTTCACAGTGTTATATTTTGAAGGCTTACTAACTAAGCATGAAGTCCAAATCCAATTTGCTCTACCAACCGAATTCTACTAACGATGATTACTATATAGTCGCAATCACAATAAAGATAATTGATTCATTTTTACCATATTTTAACAATTTTATTTTTTTAAGCTTTCCACGCAAATTCCATATATTTTTCCTTCCTTGTTTACTTATTACATATGTTATAACTATGCGTTATGTGATCTATAATAGTAGATCGGATCCTATCCTATCAAAATAATTAAAATATCAAAAGCTTTCAACATTTCAAAAGGAAAATTACTGGTTGTTCTTGCTAAGAATTTATAATCTAGGCTTGTTCAAAAATGACTCGAAGAGATATTTGAAAAATATTTTACCGAGTAACTAATATAGTGGGACCAACACGGGTGTTCTACGTGTGCGTCCGCATGCTTCGAAAACTTCTATTTTATTTTATTACTTCAATGACAATCCCCTAGAAACCCAGAGCCCGGATTCTCCAATAGGCAACGAAAAGCACAAATGGAAAACGACAATTAAGATTAAAATAATTCGCCTGCTCGGGTAATTCCAATAAGGCGATACTTTTACGGTTGATTAGTCCTTACTTTGACCTTTTTGTATGTTTTACTCATGAAGTGAGATTAAGAAATTATCGATGCAATTTGTTGGGGAAGAGTAACGTTCTATGATAGTGATTAGTGAAAATAATCAATCACAATCAATTGCAAATAATCATACTCATTCATTGGTGATACTAATTATCATCTTAAGGTATTTATTGGTAGTGATTGGACTATACATATAGTAAATCTACAAAACAAAACACTGTGATGGAACGTCAAGATATTAATCGATGTGATTATTTTGATACTTAACTCAGTAGTAAATTTTTGGAGAATAAAAGGTGTTTTGAAATAATAAATAAGCTTAATGCGTAAAGTATAAAGAACTTTACCATTACGAGGGGGAATAGTATTTATAGTAGAGTAATACTGGCAGTTGGATAACACTTAGTGATGAGCAATCTTCTTTTGCAAGTATGGGAGAGTACGGTTATGATGTATGATGTGTCACACTTATCCTTAACGTGATTGTTGACTTAATATCTTATATTTTTCTTATGTATTCTAACCATTGAATAACTTCTTGAGCTCGATCAATTCAAGCCTAAAACTCGAGCTCACGGTAGCGAGCCTTAAGTAACAAGAGATAAATTTGAGGAATCCATATCTAAAGAGCCCTATCAATATTAATAATGAAACAATGTTGCTAATACTACGTAAAAGTTAAATTTACTATATAAATTTTTAATTTATCAATTTTGATACCTAATTAAATTTTTTTATGTAATCATTATTACCTATTTAGTTTAGTCATCAATCAAAATGAGCATATTTTGCTTTCACATACAAGGGTAAATAATTTCAATTAATTGCAAACGATCATACTTATTTGTTGGTTATATTAATAAAGGGATAATATCACTAACATTATCCAATCTTTGGTTGAAAATTCAATTTATTACTTAAACTCTTAATCTGTCAAATTTGGTATATAATTGAAATATTTTTTATTATCATTAATGCCCACTTAATCTAATCATCAATCAAAATGAAACTCAATTGTATCTATAATAATAACAATAATCCTTGTCTCCATCGTGGTAACAATTATTCAAAAAGTTTCAACAGTTGATCTGCCTACCTACAGACTCGAGTCAGTCAACCTACTAGCTCTTTCTTTCTTTCTTTCTTTTTTTTAAATAATAATAATAACGATAATCCTTCTCTCTCTGACAAATAAGATCACAATATCCATTTTACTCCAATGAAACAGTTTTCCTTAAAGCCCAACGGGCAATAAACATATTATCACGAGATTTACCATAAACCTTAGGGCCTGTACTAGCGGCCAATTAAATAAATTCATTTACATTTTTTTTTTCACATTAGATCAAGATGAGACCATTCCATAGAAGGGCAACTTAGAGTATTTTCACTTTCAATTCAAGACTATTTACACTTAAATTACACAAACGATTCATAACTTAAAAGCAGGCAAAAGTCATCGTGTCTTTTCCATTTATGGCATTTGACATTCTACTTAGATTCATGCAAAAGCTGGTTTCAATTTGTAAACTAACTCGATTCATAGGAGGTTAAGTTGAATTGCTCCTCCCGAATCGTTGGATCCTAAAAAAGCTTATGTAGTTTAAAGGGGCGAAATCACCTGAATTGACAATTTATGAATCGTTGGGTCAATTTGTCATTGAATCGTAGGATTGATCCGATCGATTCACTTTTTTAAGAAAAGAGAAAGATAAAGAGAAAAGATAAACCATTGCATCGGAAAAAAATAATTAAATTATATTCATTAAATTATAACATGTTAAAACTTCTTCATTTATAATAATAAAAGATAATTTTTAAAAAATAATATTATCAAATTAATAATAGATAATTAATTATATATTAATAATAATAAAAAATTTAATTTAAATTAATATAAATCCTTTTTATAAAACTTATCAAATGTTAATAATTTGAATATGAGAAAAAAATAAAATTTAAGAAAAAGAAAATAAAAAATTTCTAATAATATTAAGTTAGAAATTAATAAAAAAATTAAAAATTATTAATAAATTAGTATACTTAAAAGAAAAAAAAAAGAAGAAAGGAAATCACATTATTACAAATTATTAATGTAAAACTTATCAAATGAAACCCAAAAGGAGGGGATTGAATAATTGAAAAGGAGCTAAATCACCCATTCTTTTTTATGTAATTTGCTCAAAATAAAATTGACTACTGAGCCTCATCCTCCCTTCCTTCATCTGGAGCAACTTCAGGCTGACAAATTACATGATTATCCAGTTTCAATAATAATGAAACAGTAAGAGAAAATTCTAAGGGTCACAGTTGGGAGTAAAAAGTAGGTGGACTACCACATGGGGTGTAAAGATGGAAGATATGAGACCCACGAGTGGGAGTGGGACCATTTTCCCATTCACGCTCCTCTTAAGATTTCTGTACTTCCAATCCTAATTCCCCACTCCCGAACAAAAGATATCCTAGTAAATATCCACTCATTGGACTATCTACCCTTTACTCTAAAAAATGATAGCAGCCCCTAGAAATTACTGATTCAGCCAAAAAAAGCCTACAACACTCTTGGCTTGGACGGTGAGAACTTTGCAGTGTCAAGAGAAAAGAACAAAATACTACTATAAAGTAAATAAATAAAGACTTTATTTTTGGAGTCCACCCAGAGTGAATGGAACCCAAATTGTCATGGCCCATCTACCCAGTGCACCATAATAAACTTGATGCCATCACAACTATAATGAACAACCTCTATATTTGAAAAAATAAAAAAGTTACATTTTGAGTATACTCAAATAAAATACCAAAATTTGTCAAGTAATTCTTTCCTTTTGAAAGGCCCCAAAAACATTTAAAAGAAAAAAAAAGTCTTCAAATTTCTTCATATAAAGAATGAGAGTGCTTGAACAAAAAAATCACATGATGGAAAGCCTAGCTCGAGCTCCTTAACGGTACTGCACAAAGCATGAATTTATATTTAGAAACAACGGATGTTTACTCATTGATGAACATACACAAGGAAGGAATAAAAAGGGACCACTTGAATTTTGAAGAGTTAACTCACCTTGATGAAGCCAATTTCCTTGGCATTGCTTCTAAAGCATTACAGCACATGAGACCATACTTCCTTATCAATCCATGAGGGTTCCGCAAACACAGCTGTAAATCTGATATTAAAATAAGTTACAGACTAATCGAAAATGTTTTAGGACAAACATATAATGCCGTTAAACACCAAAAACTCATCTTCCCTTCCTCTAGTGTACTTCCATCAGATCAATTTCAGAACAAGCAATTTCAATCATAATAATACAAAATGTTTCATGACAAACAGTTCAATGAAGAAGTACAGCAAAAGTATATCTATAGCTCATTTAGACGTATAAGCGTGATTTGATTTCCATAAAGCATAGTAAACAACAGAAAGGGGCTAAGGAGATGACAAAAATGAGAACGAGGCAAACATGATTGTGCTGGATAGTACTTCTTTAGAAAGAAAAGAATACCATCATTAAATGGCGATAAGCAGGAGGCAAAGAGAGCTGATAAAGGACAACAGGAAATCCATAGAGATGAAAATGGATACAAAACCTACTCATTCCAAGTACATTTTCGTGGTAACCTAAACTGAGTTTGGGAAACCATAAACAGTCACTACACAGCAAATTGCACTAAAAACAGCTTGGATTTGGTAAGCTTGTCCAAAGGATACAAGAGCAAGAGCACGAGCACTTAAAAGGTCTAGCAGTTCAATCACATATTACATTCTTATTTGTGATTTATTTGTCTACTTTGTGTCTCAGTTTCAAGTTTCGCAGAAAGGTAGAGCAAGTGAAATTTTCAAGATAATTAATTTAGGAAGAATAGTTAATTCATCGTCAAAATAATCTTCTATTGGCTTCTTCCTAAATAAGAAAAGTGAAGCGTAGACAGACAACTCTACTTTAGATGTATGTTGGGTATTTTATTTTATGAGGAATATTTAGTTATTCCCGGTATGGTATTTTACCAAAACTGGTTGCAACTGAGTACTAAAAGATATCAACAAGACAACCAGAGAAGCCTTAATTTGATCCGAACATAAAACCAATCCGATTCAACTCTAATCCAACTTAAGTTGAACCGTGATTGAAACCAATTCCTTTCATATGTCTAGGTCAACCACACAGGCCGGATCTAAAGACATTGGAAATAATAGGATATTTGCTTTCCTAGCCAGAACGTTGCCAGCATAATACACGCTAGAAGTCAAGACGAGTCAGATATTGCACACTACAAGAAGAATACGAAGAAAGGGAACGCCAATGTGAAGTTCCGATTCAGCTTTTCCCCAATTTATTTGAAAAACATTCTCAAAATTATATCTATTGGATAATCTCGCGAACGATGTCATTATTAGCGTTTTGCAGTTAGTGGAAGCCGTCACTTCTAATTCTGTGTAAACATGGTCAATAAAACCCTTATAAAGTTAAGTCTAATCAATAAGAAAACGACACTGAAATCAATATTTCTGTGCAATACCGTGCAGAATAACATAATTTAAAGGCACGTAACAAGAGAGAGAGAGAGAGAGAGTACCATGAGAGAGAACCAGGGCAGTAGGTTTTAGGGTGAGAGTTCCAGACATTGGAGTGACCCATTGCTTCTTGTAAAGGTGAAGCCGGTGGATGCACGAGTCTGGAGGTGTTTCAGAGCCAAGAAGACAAGAAGTCGAACAGAGAGTTAGTTTTTATATGAGAAAGAGGTCAAAACCCTTATTGACTGAGTTATTCGGGTTTGGAGTCGGTTCGGATTAGGCAACGAAAAGGCTGGGCTGAGTTTGGTACTTCATCATATGAGCCCATGGACACTTGACCCCATTCATTATTTTTTTAAATAATTATTGCACAACCTGAAGCCATCCAAATAAAAATTTTAATCCCAAGTTCTAATTCTATTTATGTAAATTCACTACCAATAATGTTTAGACATGTGATAACATTGTTAATAAATTTTATATAACTACCTGCTATTAATTCTATGTTTAAATGTGATTGATAATTATACATCATATATATATATTTATAATATACGTAGTATATATATATATATAATTATATGAATTGGGAACAACTCAACAGGCGGGCCACGACGTTTGGAACATAAACTTCCAAAATAAATCATCGAAAAACTCTATCAGAAACGCATTCAAAGTTTGAAGCCACCATGTGTATACTAATCACATTCCATTCTAGCGAAAATTTTCCTAGAAATAATATTTCTTCCTCCTCCATCCATTTGTAAACAATTTTGTTTTAATAAAATAACACTTTGTTAAGACAGTATTGCTTTTCCCCATTTCAGGAATTTTATTTAGAAGATTTGTTTTGTCACATTAAATTCGTGCGTTTATCTCCGACTTCAATTATGGTTTAAGATGTCAAAATCATGCTTATATAACGATATTATAAGGGAAATTTTAGTTCATAGTAATACATCATCGAGAGTGTATATTGAATAAATAAGTGAATTCACCAACTTCCGTCAACAAACACAACCTTGCATGTGGCAATTATGCTACAGCCTACAGATACTTAGATTTTAAATTGTTTAATTTAATTCTTAATTAGTTGTTTCGATTGTTAGATTAGATTTAAGTTGAGGTTTTACTCTTTATTTGGTTTTGATAAATTGAATACCCACATAAACTTGATAATAGTAACCCTTATTACATAAGTTTGACAACTAAGCTGACAACTCATCATCTTAAAACTAGAGGTAACAAGTCGTACATGCTCTTATAAAATTCATACACATTGCTAATAGGCTAATAAACATAGAAGGTTGTATAAAAACATAAATACATCATTTTAACTTAATGGAACATGTACGTTTTATTAAAAATCGAAACTAAAATCAACATAAAGTATTAGATTTGTATAGAGGACTAAATCTGGTTTTAGTCCTTTAGCCCAATAATTAAAATGGATTAGACCCTTTTTTGGGATAAAGTGATAATGTTGAAAAAGTCAAGCCCATAAACTTGGAATGATTAAGGAAGACTTGTGTTATGGAGGAAGGGCTTGCTAAAGGAAGAAAAGTTGAGATATGTGAAGACAAGATAGAGGAAGGAGTTGAAAAATTGAGTTATGAAGTAAAGTTGTTTGAGTTGTGGGTGAAAAGAAGATTTATTGAGTCGGGCTTTGAGCCCAAGGGCTCATAGGCCATTTGGAGTTAAAAGGAATAAGTAATAGGCTTGTTGAATGTTGCTATCCAACTACGGCCTACACAATTTATATTTAGAATTTACATTGGATTTAATTTATAATTCTTGCAATTTAGATTGTTCTAGATATTACACTACATATGATATTGTAACTACCATGTGAGGTGGCACATGGCACCATTACTGACTTATTTTGATCATCAATATATAAGTATCAACATCCATGTACAGAAAAAGCTATGAAAATACAAAAAAATATACTTCCTCCCATATTCCTTTGTCTCGTGAAATGTTTATGTGACCATGTATGCTTTTCTTGTATGTGAAATATTGATAATTATAGGTGTTAAAATTTGAGCTTACTACAATTGATATTAGAGCAAGCTATGGTAATGACTTCCAATGATGACATTAAAGAGAAACTCAAAGTTGCTATAGATGAGTGCTCAAAACCCTTTGCAAACAATATGCGATGGTTATAGGAATGCCTGGACAAGACTAATATGTCCATTATTGAACTCCGAGCGCAGCAACCTACAAATTTGGTTGTGTCTGCTTCTTTTACGCCTAACATAGGTGATATGAGGTAAGCGCACATATCAAATACTAATATAGCGAATGTGAGGCCGAATTGATTCTTCAAAGATCTGGAGTACTAATACTAACCTTAACTCTATTATTTAACTGGAAAATAGTAATGAATTTGAATGAATTAAAAGAACTAAACTTAATGAACTAAACTAATTATGAGACTTAACCAAATAATTAGGAAGTGATAAAATTAAGAACTACTTCAAGAAAGCGAATGACATTTTTAGAACTTATTTCCCCTAGAGTTGAATATGTAGCTGCTTAAGATTTATCCAATTACGTCTTTAGTGTTCTTGATTGGAGGAATTCGCAATTCACAATTAAAGTTAACACTTTTTCTAAAGCATATTAACCTTAAAATATTTACCGGAATCTTTTTACTTAGTAAAATAATTTAGGATTGCATTGATATACAATGAATTTCTACACAAAGATAATAACTTTTCGAAAGAATAATGTACCTTATCTCTATGTGTACATGTAATCCTTTTCAATTGTGTCAAGATCTTATTACATATGTAATTTCTCAATCTTCATGTATAACATCAAGAATTGATACCCTAGAAATACTAATTAACATTTCAAACACATAATTGAATTAAGAAAACTAGAAATTTTATTGAAAATTAACAATCAATTCAATGTCACATGTAAACCTAGGTTCCACAATCTTACATACAAAAAATTAAGCTATCATGATGAGAAATAGACAAAATTGCAACAAAACTAAGAAAGAATCCATGAAAAACCCTTTTATCGTGAGAAATCCTCTTGATCTTAAAGTTTGATGACACTTCTACTTGTGTTTCTTTCTCCTCATTAAGTCTCTTCTAATTTTTATGTAAAAAGTGGCTTTCAAACCCTCATATATCCTTTTATAGTAAAAAAAGAAAACTACAAAAATCAGCATTAGACATGACTTGGGACATGGTTGTGTCCCCAAGTCACGTAACTCATTAACCAAAAATTGAAAATTTCTATCCTTAGGTGGTCTCAACTTAGGATATGATTGTGCCCCTAAGTTGTGTCACATTTTGATCTCAACCTTAATTTTTCTTCAAATGAACCACTTGGTTGGACATGATTATGTCTGTTGGTCATGTCCCACTTCAAAATTTCAAAACTTCTTTGTTTGAGCTTTGGATTAAGGAAAACCGATTCCTTTTCTTCATTTTCAATCCCAGAATACATTCAAAGTCTCAAATCAAAAGTTTACTCAATTAAGTACCGATTTTTTTAAAAAAAAAAAACCAAAATTACAAGGGAAAAATTACAAAATCATCATGTTAAATATATCTGAATCAAGAGTCATCAATAGGTAAAACACCTGCAACAAAAGATGCATGTAAGTTAGTAAACATATTATAAGTACTGTCACACCCCGAAGTGACAGAATCGTAACAGCCTCACCGTATAAATCATTCTAAGATAAAAGTTGACCTTGCAATTGCTATCCTAGACTTGATCTACATAAGGCATCCACGATTAACCCGCTTTGAAGTAAATAGTTTGTAATTTAAATAAATCATTTACCTAAGAAAGTGAGAATATATATATATATATATATATATATACTATAATTCAGTAATTACAATTAATGTTTATAACGGTTTCACCGTAATATATTTCCTAGTTATTATATTATTTAGAAATGAAAAATTCTAAAATAAAAGCTTAAACCTTAAAAATATATGTTTGTTCTTCAAATGTTTTTCCTTCTTCCCTAGGATTCAGTAGTTACTAGCTTTAGAGTAGTTGTAAGCCGCTTTTTAGCTAGCACCTACACAACATTTATAGGGATGTGAACAACCACAATTCAATAAATTGGGATAGAGGACTTAAAAATATACCATAAATATAACAAGGTTATCAACCAACTTCTTAGGTGCAATGCATGTTCAAGTAAATACCATCGCACGACGTTGTCCGGTCCGTCATGAGATTAGAAAAATTGTGTCCGCTTTAATCTGTGTTAAGGAGTTGCGATTAATGCAACAGCTCACAACTAAACCTATGTTTGTGCAATCGAGATACCGCTCCTCCCATGGATACCGCTCCTCCCATGACTACCTTCGAACCATTGACTTCACCCTCGCCACGACCTCTTCTCCTGTCACTTAGTTCGATTAAAGATGAAGAAGGGACCATTATACAATCTTGCACTATCCCTTTTGAAGGGGATGGTATTTGGTTAGAGAATTCTAGGTTTCCCCTAATAAGTTGCCATGCAGGTCTGATTATGATTACATGTTGTATATTTGATTAGGTCCAGTTTAGGGTGATTAATCATTTTATACAAATCATACAATACAAGCCAGAACAATAAACAGAATCAGAGCATCACTCATAATCAAGCATATGCACATAACCAACTATCTAACAAGTATAACCAAGTATAATCTCAAGCCTTCAAAATATAACAACATATTAATCCCAACTTACCTCGATTCCTTGCTTACTTATTTGAGGTTCGACTTACTCAGGCCATCGCCAATCATCCCTATAATATAAACGTAGTTTCAGTTTTTCATATAACTATTGTAGATTGGTTTTATCATATAACACTTATTGTTATCTTTTGTTTAGGGTTTAATATATCCAGTTACCTAGGTTCTCAAATCTTTTACAATTATTCTAGGTTTGGGGTTAGGTTTGGGTTCAGTTTTTGCATCGATGTCTTTTAAATTAGGTTTTAGTTTGATTTCTAAGTACTGTTTTTATATCCGAACCCTAAAAACTCATTTCAACTCATAATGTGAAATTAATCACATTATTTCCAGATATCCTAAATACCATAATTACCCCTAGTCAGTATTTTATTCTACTCGGTACACTTAAATCCTTATTAGTGTACCGAATTGACTCTTGATATGAGAAATTTTTACATTTTTCATATAGTTACATAAATTAAAGATTTCTATCAGATTTGTTATATATTCCTATTATTTATATAATATCAATTTTTATTCTAATATCTTCTGTTTATTATATTTCCAATAATTATATATTATGTATTATCATCTATTATGTATATAATACACATCTAATATTTCTATCACTTTAATTACCATCTCCCAACATCAATTATCATTTCAAAACGTCTAAATTCATCCTAAATCAGATTTCACACCTAATTACCCTAATTTTCAAAATTAACTTAAAATTTACTATTTTTTCCTATTACTTATTTACTACATAATTAGCCTAATAATTACATCTAACACCCTAAATGTTACAAATATCATACTTCATCAGAGTTCAACATCTTAAAACATATAATTATTCACTAAATCAGTAATTAACTATTTAATTACTTAATTAACCATAAATTACCCATTTTATGCCTCATTTTAAGGCCTAAAAATTATCTAAAAATTTTAAAAATTAATTTTTGAAAATGGGATTTATAGAACTATTCTAAATCATCTAGGTAGTCTACACAAAAATTTTGGGCTAAAAAATACACTCTTAAAGTCATTTATTTTTAAACTGAAATATGCTCGGTTTTACATGATTTCTTAAGGACCATATATAACGAGACATATTTTCATCAAAATAATATTTTTCCTAAAAATTACATACAAAAATATTCAAGAATAACAAGTTTCATAATTTTCTAAGAATATTTAATATTTTTACAAAATTAAACAAAATCAGGTTAAAAATCGAACTCACTGATTTGGGTGGCTTTGGCTACTGTGTATCGACCCACCTAGGTGCTGCCATGACCATGTGGTGGTGGTTTCCGTTCACTCTCAACTGCTTGTCGGGTGTTGGTTCCCCTTTAAGGGCCTAATTATACAGATTTGAGAAATTTTTTTGTAATTAATTCAAACACTTACTATTTCAGCCCTCTCTATTTTTCTCACTCTCCAAACTGACTAAATAAGCTTCTAAAATTTTCTTGCTATTTATAGAGTATTATGGAAATTATTGTGCATTAATTAGATAAGACAATTGCCTTATCTCTTCTTTTTTTCCCTTTCTATTTGTTGCATTTTAATTGGTTGATTCTTTCCTTTAATTTTTAGATTGCCATGCCCCACTTCTAGACTTTGCCTCATTTTTCTTGATTTTTTCTTAATTAATTATGAATTTTATTTAATTATTTAGTATTATTTTAGCACATTTCACATATTTTAAGTGATTACGTGTATTTCTACGTACATGTAAATTCATATATAATACAAATAAATATTCTTAAATATTATTTAGGTTATTTATGATTTTTAGTATGTATATAATTTATCTTTAGTTATTTATTAATTATCAAAATACATTTTACGTATTTTCGATAAATAACGAGTTATATACTTAAAGTTTTGAAATTTTATATTCTTTTATTTTATTACTTATTTTCTTAAATTTAAACTTACGGGATCATTTTTACTAATATTTCTAGTTTTATTTTATAATTTAGGTTCGATCGGATCTTTTAATCAATCGGAACTTTGAGTGGCTGGTTGTGGGGTTTACAAGTACTACCTTAACTACCATTACAAACATATCTTCTTAGAGATGAGTTTCTTACCTTTAATGGTGAGGGAGTTGTGGACTAGTTATATAAAGTGGAATAGTACTTTGAGTTAGATGAGACTCCAAATGAATGGAAGGTTAGAATGGTTTTTGTGTACTTAGAAGAGATAGCACTTAAGTAGTATCACCACTATTCACAAAATATTAGTAAAGCGCAAGAATAACAACTATTATGATGGGAATTAGGCTGTCGAACCCCTGACCTGCAATCGAGCCCGAGGACTAGAGGGATTGGCATGACGAATCCTTCTATTTCAGTTAACTCCTGCCAAGATCGAGTACTTCCCTGCCGAGATCGAGTACTTCCTTACCGAGTCACCTTTCATGTCGAGCCATATGACTACCCATTTCTTTTGTAGTATGTTGAATTGAAGATTATTTTCTTGTGCCCGAACCGACCAATTACTCAGCATCTTCATTGTTGAGAAGTTGAGAAAGAGAGATTCTGGACTGACAAAGCCTTCCCTTCTCGGATAAGCCAACTATTTGTATTTTTTATCTACATCTTCTAATAACCTTGCTAATATAGTATCGTCACATGTACAGTATCATGTGTAAAATCTGTTGCACTAATGATTGTTTTTCTTATATATTCATTTTTACCCTTTTGTATCCTAATATTTACTTTCTTAAGAAATTGCCTTTTTATTTTTTCCTTTTTAAGCAAATTGCCATAACTTATGGGTAGAAATACCTTTGTACTTATAACTGTGAGAAGATAGATCATTCTTAATATACTTTTGAGTGTTTTTTTTCCTTACGTAAACATTATTTGTTTACTCTCGGCATTACTCTTATCATTTTCCTTAAGTAAGGTTAGGTGGAAAGTAACCTTACTAAAACAATTTGTGTGTCATATCGAATTGTGTCATAAGTCCTTGGAGGTTCCTATTACGGCCTGAACAAGAGGAGTCATAATAATCTCGCCGTATAAACCAATCTAAGATAAAAGCTGATCTTATAGCTGCTATTATAGATATAGTCCATATAAGGCGTACAGGACTTAACCAGCTTGAAACGTCTATTCTGACACTTGTTAATAATTAAACCTGTGGTAAAGCTTTACAAAATACCTGTTTTATACAACCTGTTGTCTAGTACCACAATAGTATTGACATAAATGTCTTACATCAGAGTTATAATTCATAATCGGAGGTTATTAAAAAGCCACAGGTTTGCAGACCATTTACATAAGTTAGGAAACCAGTGGGCGTCCTAGGGAATTCCTAGTTAGTTTCCTCAAAAAAAAAAAAAAAAAAAATCAAAAGCCTAGATTCAGTTGATTTCTTATTCCTCACTTTCCCAAACAATAGCATACTAACTTGGGAACGGTAGTATCGAAATATCTTGACCTCACTCAGCACCTATAAAAGAGTCTATAGGAATGTGAGTACAACTATCTTAGTAAGTAGGATGGAGTCAGAAAAGTACTGTACAAACACAAATAAGGTTAATAATTATGATGAAATGTAATGTAATCAAATGAAACATTGCACAATGTTATCTAGTCCACTGTGAAGTTAGAGAAATTATATCCACTCCAACCCGGATTGAGGAGTTTTATTGCGACTCAAGTTAGACTAAACCTGAGCTTATGTAATAGAGAACACTCTCCTCCCATGACTACCTTCGAACTATGGCCCCTAACTTTATCGCGACCTCCTCATCTGTCACTTAGTTTAACTAAGGATGGGGAAAAGACCATTTCAGTTATCCTTATCAAAGGAAGTCGGTATTTGGCCTGACACTCTTAATCGTTTTCCTTGATGGGTATTATGCATGTCCAGTTTTATTTTATTCAAATAAACGTTAATTTTAATTAGGGATGACCAACAAGTTCATACAATACAGAATCAATGCAAACATGTAGAATAACATACTAAGGAGTTCAACTCCTGTCACAACTGAGTATCATCCACATACACGGTATGCACACAATCAACTAACTACAAATATAGCCAGAAGTACTCTTGGGTCTTCGGATACTTTAAAATAGTATCCCAATAAGCGGTGAAGCCACAATCCCAACTTACTTATTTAGACGATCACTATTGTTGACTTGAGTTGTCAACCGTCTTTGGATTGGAAGATTCTATTTACACAAAAGACCCAAATTCAGTTTTCGTAGTAATTACGAAAACATTAAGGTTTAATCTAAAACGGTTATATATATATATATATATATATATTATTTCCATAATATGGTTGTATTATCACTATATATCGAATTAAGTTATTAATTGTTGATATTGTTCGTTATCTATATTATTACATATTATATATCGTTTCGATCGTATCAAAATGTACTTATAATTTATTAAATCACGTTTTAATTCTGGTAGGGTTATCGAAATATGTACATTCTAGAATATGATAAAGCTACAGGTTATATTACTTAGGGTTGTCTAGTTTTAACAGAATTAGTGTCATTGGGTTAGTATAAACCTAACGACATATTTTACGAGTCTTGTTCTTAGAGACGGCTTTTAACGGGTAGTTTGAGTTTTTAATACAGTTATATGTAATTATATAAATATTATCGTATTATACGTAATTTATGTTGTTACATAGTATTTTACTTAATTTGTCCATATATCGTTACAATATGAATATTATTCAACCCTAATATATCTAGAGTGTATCCCGATAAGAAAATATCTATAAATATAATAATAATACTCATTTAATCCCAACTGATAAACAATCGCATATATAGTTTTTATTTCACTATTTAATTCATTTTAACTTATTAATATTAAAAAGATGCCTTAACTTGTAATTTAAGCCATTTTACTAGGTAAATTCTTAATAAATAATTTGGGTTACCAAATAATTCCCCGGAAATTTCTATAGACTCCTAAAAATATAGAGAATTTAGTTATCACTTGGTTTTAAGTTTCTGACCTATTGTCTATAAATTACTCAATTATGATTCTTTTTACACTAAATAAATTCCATTATGATCCCACATTGTTATTATTCACTAGAGATCAGTACATGTCCATTTCAACAATTAATTTCATAATTTCCTATTTAATTCATAATTTCAACTTATTTTCAAGCTATTTTTAGGCCAAAAAATGTAATAAATATTAAAAATATTCAAATCAAAATTCAGGCTACATAACAATTATCTATCTATCATACACATCCTATACAAAAATTTTCAGCTATAAACAATATCATTTAATATATTTATTTTATATTTCTAAATCTGGATAAATAGTAGATTTCTTAAGAAAGTACATTAAATATTATGAATTTTTCAAAAATAAAAATATCAGATGAAATCATATTTAAAATAATCTAAGTACAATTTTTTTTCATAATTTTCTGGGTGGTTTAGGTATTTTTCACAAATCATTGAAAAATAGGGCAGAGAATTAACCTCCGTATTCTTGGACTCTTCGGTGGCCGATGGCAGTTGGGGTGTGTCAGATGGCTTGTGCGATGGGTGGACCGTGTGGGGTTGGCTGGGTTTCACAGTAGAATCAGGGTAGGTTTTAGCTCTGTCCTAGCACAAAATTTGCTTTGTTTTTGTATTTATTTCTAAAGTGTTTTAATTTCTCTAAATTTTTCCTTTGATTTTTTTTTAGGTGTTTCAAGTCCTAAAGTGTTTAATTTCTACCCTAGATTTGTTTTATACTAGCTTAGGAAATTTCTAGCAATTTTTTTCCATAAATGCATGCTTATCCTCTTGATTTTATTAGCATGTAGTGTCATCCTCCTAAGGATTTAGCTTTTGAGTCATCAATTGCAATTGATTTGATTTTTATCAGCCCCAATCCAGACATTCTTCAGCCAAAAGATAAGCTTTTGTCCTTATTTTAGTTAAATAATAATAATAGTATATATATATATGTATATATTATATCTACATTAGTAATTTGTTAATATACGAGTATGTATCCCTTATATATATCACACGTAATATTTAACCATACTCATATAATTAAGTTTCTAACATATCTTTTATTTTTATGATATATTCTCTTAATTAATTTCATGAATTCAACATAATATATATACATAATTAAGTAATTTAGGGTTAATTTATGCGTATAATTATTATTTATACTGGGCATATTCATTAAAATACGCATATATTCATATAGTAAATTATACTATATTATCTCATTTTGGAGCTTAATTAACTTATCTCTAAGTTTTTGTTACAATCTGAGTTCAATTTTAGGAGTTTCGAGTATTTTAGTATTATATTGAATAATCTTACTTCTAAGGGCAAAATTAGAATTTTGGGTCATTATTTCTAAAATCCAACTTCACTGTATCGCTTTGTTTAACTTTTCTATCTTAGTCGTAAAGTTTAGGCTTAATCAGTTAAGTTTCCCTAAAGGTCCTAAATCTAGGCTTGGTTATTCTAAACTCAATTTTTAGGGGCTTACAGTTCCATTGGTGCGTCATATCCTTTGGAGCTGTTCGTAGGTTTTTCTAATTGTTTCATTTGTCATTTTGCCCATTTGCACTTGCCCAATTAATCCTTTTCGAGTTTTCTGCAAGCTTGAACTCATCCAGCGACTTGCCTTATCTGTTTTTAGTCACGGTTCGCAACATATTATGTTAGAAAGGTTCAAGGGAAAAGCTTATGAGGACCTAGTAGCTGAGTTGAAGGAGTTGGTTTAAATAAGTACTCTCCAAGAGTATTTAGAAGAGTTTAAGTACCTCACTACCTTAGTACAACTTTCAAGACCTATCGTTGTCATTTTTTTTTTTTAAAGTAGCCTTAAACCTACCATACAGTACCTAGTGCAAACTTTCAGATCCACCACCCTCTAAGACGCCTTCACTCTAGCCAAGTTATAAGAAGCTAACCTCTTATTGTCTAGCTAACCCTTGAAAGGTACCAAAATTTTGTTAACCAACCTAGTTTATAAAATACAATTCAAACCTAAACCAAACACTAAACCCATTAGACCTTTACATCCTATAACTACAAATACAGCTAGAAATTTCCAACCAACCCGTAATTAAAACATATCCTAAAGTACACAGAGGATTACTAAACGATTCACCCCTAAGAATTAGGTGAAACAAGGAGAAAGAAAATTTGTTTTTGGAGTAATGAATCCTTTACACCAAGTTACAAATGTAGAAATAGATGATTGAACACGTTGGTGGTAGAACAAGAAGTTGATAAAGAACCTATAGATACCTAATTTTTGCCCTTTTATAGTCTTTATTTTTATTTTTACAAAAAGAGTCTTAATTCAAAAAATAACAAAAAAATTAATAAAAGATAAAAAAATAATAAAAATTAACAAATAATGAAAATACAAAAAAAAAAAAAATAATAATAAGAAAAGGAAAAATTATAAAAATTTCGTAGATTTTTAGTAAGTAATTTACATTAGGAATAATTAGTTTTAGTGTTAGTTTTAGTTTAGTTAAAAATTTTAGTTTAGGGAATCGGATAGTTTAAATATAATTTAATTGTAATAAATGTCAAGGCATAGGCTAACGGCCTAACGGATAAGTAGCGGAGTATTTGGGGTGGATTTAGTTTGAGGTCTTGGGTTCGAGTCTCAACAGGCACCTTTGTCTTTATTTTTCTACAGAAGCGAGATGAAAATGGGTGATATTTAATTAAATCATATGAATTTAGTTAAATTGGATTTGAGTTAAATTTGAATCTAGTTTAATTAACGAATCAGATATAATTAGATATGATTTGGTTTAAACTATATAAACATACACTCAGTCAGAAAAATAAGGATAGAAAAATAGGAGCCTAATTTCCAAATACGCCAACAATCCATCCAACATCCCACAGCCTGCAAACAGGAGCCTAATCACCATATTACAGAACAGTCCAACTGTACGTTGCTAAACCAGATTCCCATACGACAGACATACACTGCATAATCCACGATTAGCTTTACTTCTTCATCGCCCGACCACTCCAAGCCACGTATGCTTCACTCGTGGCAAACCTGAAGCCAACAAACCCAACAGCATCGACTAGTCCTCAAGTTCACCATTCGCAGATCTATCGAATCCCCGTAATCTTTGATTAGCCACAACAGTCCACGCTTGCAAAAGCTACATACACATGCCACACGACTCAGTGTAGCATACCGCACAGCATTTGATTGAGGACACTCCCATGCTGACTAGAAAATTAGCACGCCCAGCAGCCAACAACACACAACCATTGCTGCCCCCCCCCCCCCCCCCCCCGACTGGACTCGGACACTGCATAGCAGCTGCACGCCTTAATCTGCAGTCCATAGTAAACTCCTGACGCCACAAGACTGACCAACGAAGCCTCAAATGCTGCGCATAGCTAGAACAGCAGCGGCCACACATATCCAGACTTCATCGCCCACCACTCCGATCACGTCCAGGCTTCAACGCATACACCATACTTCGCCAAAACTCCCTAACATGCCGCAAGCCTGCACCGCCCACTACATCGGCATTCCACCGCTGAACGTACGAGGCCTTGTGCAACTGTAACGAATAGACTAAGGTTTGGTTGTTGAATATTTATTTTATTTTATTTTATTTATTATTTGATTATTATTATTATGTTGTTAAGTCTTTAGTGATTTAATACATACATTAGTTTAGGAAATCTTTAAGATTAGCTTTTATATTAGGTATATTTTCTGACATTATTAATTCACTTAAGAGGATAATTGTTAAATAGAAATAGTGTAGATGCATATTTATATATATATACATATATACATTCACATAGGATTCCTTTAGAATTAGTTTTTTTACTTATTTAGAAATTCTCATATAGGAAAACTTTTTAGAAATAAAAATTAACAAAAGAAAAATTTTTACAAAAAAATATTATAGTGTTTTAGGTAGTCTTTTGATCACTTACGAGTTAGGGCCCTTTATTTATTTATTTATTTTTTAATAAATTAAATTGATTAAAACGTAAACTTGACCGGTTTTCAAAATTAAAATCAACCAACATACTAAAGATTTTTTAAGAAAGAATTATGATCGTCTGATCTCGGCTAGCGGATACGTAGGTACTTTTGAGGCGACGATAAAATATGTAGAAACTTAGATTCTTTTTCTTTTGATTTATTTATTTATTTTTTAAATATCATAATTAGAAGAATAATCCTAATTTTGGTAAATAGATAGTGGTACCCATTAGGGTTTAATAGGTTAGCCCCTGAATTCGAAACCTTCTAGTTCTTCATTAAAATTAAAATCAAAGACCGGTAGTCAAATCGTAATTAATCCACCCAATTGGTTACGGTTTCTTTTTTCTTTTCCCGACTTTGGTCGGGTGGCAACTCCAAAAATTATTTTCAATAAAAAACCGAAATTTCTCAATTTTTTTAATCGAGGATTAATATTAAATGAGTTAAGGTTTAGTATTAATCGAGAAATAAGAAATTAATTTTTAAATAAAAGAAACCGAAAAATCAGGCTCGATAGTTTGGTGACTCCACTGAGGACCGCTAGAGGGCTAGCCACTAGAAGTTGCTAAAAATAGGATTATTTAAAAAAAAAATGAAATAATAAAAATAATAAAAAAACTTAGGTATGTTATTTTATGTATTTGTTTATTTTATTTGGTTTTTACTAACATTTTTTTTATCTGTGGCAGTTTAGTTAAGGGGGAATTTTGGGGGTTTTTTTTTACTTTCATTTATTTTATTTTATTTTATTTTCTTTTCTTTTCTTTTCTTTTCTTTTCTGCATCATAAGTGCATGGTAGACACGGTCAGAACCAGGCCGTCTTAGGACCTTAGGAGGGGGGCCATTGTGTAAGCTTCGAATGTTGTGGAATAACCACCTTTCGAGGCTGATCAGGCTACCTCACTCAAGTTCAGATGCGACCACAGAATCGTTGTTTTGAAAAACGTAATGGTTGCAGAACTTGAGAACCTTTAGAACCCACCTTTTATATTACACGAAAACTTTTTCAAAAATTCACAAGAATCTATGATGTGGCAAACCTAAATTGATAAGGGCAGTTGTGAAGTTGTGATTGTAATTGTAATCTTCCCTTGTAAATAATTTATAATAATTTTTTATGTAAAGTTTAGAATACATTGTAGTTGTAATTTTAATTTTGATTTTTGATTAGTCATGGCTGGACCAAGTCAAGGGCCTTCTAAAGACATTCATGTTCACTTACCGCATTGGCCATAGAAGCTGCTTCAAACGTGGTTTCGACTCTTCAACCCAGATATACAGGAGTTTATTAAGAATAAGATTGGGCCCATCTTCTCTCTACAGAAGATTCCTGTGAATATCACTTTAGTGTGGGCCTTAGTCCACCTATGGGAGCCCGAATTCACCAGTTTCTGTATGGGCCTACATTAACTAAGCCCAACTTTAGAAGAATACTCTCAATTGTTGTGGGCTCCTACAATCACAAATGATATTTATGTCCCAGACTTGGAAGTTGCAGCACCAAAGATCTTCAGTAAATTGCTGGGAATCAGAAAAACCGAAATAAATCGGGTTTTAAATCAAGGAAAGACCATTCGATTAGAGGATGTTATGATCTGGTTTTCTACTGAATTGAAGTATAGAGAAAAACGCGAGGTTTTTTGTGTAAATTTAGAAGCATGGCACCAGTACCGAGTCAACGCTTTTATATTGATGGTCTTCAATACTATCCTGTTCCCTGATGAAAGACGTCGAGTCCATTTCAGAATTGCAGAACTCGTAGCCCAATTCCATGAAGGAAAATCATATGTCCCGGCTCTTCTAGCTGAGTAGATCTGGTCACTAAACCATCTCAAGAAAAAGAAACGAGGAGATCTAAAAACTAATATGGTCCTACTGGTAGTCTAGTTCGTTAGCCACATGAGAAGTTACCAACTTGATTTCAACCGGGCTGAGTTTACTCAGCAATATGATCTCATCAAATCTTTTAGAGAAAGAATCGAGCTGCCAGAAAATATAGCTAGCCGCTACTGGGTCCAATACTTTCAGAGTATGAAAGCGGAAGATTTGTTGTTGATACCCAGGTGGTTTGCAAGCAAGGAAATGATAAGAGGATGTAGAGACTTTAAAGCGGTTCCTCTGATCGGCTTCAACCTTTACACCGCATACGTCCCAGCCAATGGACTTATTGAGGAAATGATCCCCAGACCATCATTAGAAGCTGTCTCGTTGGACTTCCTTAACCCCAACGATGGCTGATAAAGCAACTAAGCTTCAGAGCATCCGAGCTCTTTGGTGCACGAGAAAGACCACCCCTACCGCTAGAGAGATAGCAGCTAGGAGCCAGATAACCAAAGGATTTTTTTATCACTAGCTAAAAGGGCTGAAAAATATGGAAGACAACAAAGAGAAGGGGGAAGTTCAAGCCAAACCCGAGAGGATGAGTAAAGACCACGATCTAACATCCTCAAAATCAGATATAATTGTCTTCAATTCATCCAAGTAAACAATTGTCCCATTGTATTTGCTTCCTTAAGTTCAAGAAGATAGCACATATTGTTAAAAGAATCCATTCCTCTTGTTGCTTCTTCAAGCTCTCTCAATTTCTCCTCAATAAATCTATACTCATTGAAATCCTCCATGATGAGCTATAGGTCATTTATAGCAACTTTTAGTCTCAACAAGTCTCTCCACAACTCCTCTTTATCATACTCATCATTTGCAGCATAAATAGAAGTTACAAAAAATAGATGTACTATCAAGGAGGTATTTGCAGAAACAATGAACCAATTGCCTTGAAGCATCTAAAATATTAACGTCCAAAAAATTTGGCTTCCAAACCTAGATATGGTTGACAAAGCTTGTTTCTACTCTCCGATTTGGTAGAATTTATCTTCTTACTTTTTGAAAGTTTTGTTCATTTACCTTTGTTTCTAATAAACCCAAAAGATAAAAATTTTCCTTACTATAAAATCTATTTACTTCCCTACCTTTGGCTAGGCCATTCAACTTATGTATATTCCAAGTTCCTACCATAAATATGTATAAAGGAATGCAAGGCCTCTAAAATCAATGGCGATCATAATTGATAAGCTTACCACTTGCCTTATTTATGTCCTTCTTCCTCTTATATTTTTTCTTTTTCTTATGAATATCACATCATGTCTCTTCTTGGCTTTCTCCTATATCTAATTGCTTCACTCCATCCTCTTGCTCACTGGAGGGCTCCTGTGATGGTCTAAGGGAATCTAACACAAAAGAATAAGAAGATGACAGAAGATCTTCTTCAGGAGAGGAGGAAAGCATATAGCCCTCACAACTTAAATTCTTTCCATTTAGACTAGATGGATCAACATTGTCTAGAGCTTCAAATTTAGAGAATGTAGGTATTAGTACCAATACAACTGTATGTTTAATCTCCTTACCTTTCGTCGACGTCTCTAGTGCTTTAGGCTTAGAAGGCATTGCACTTTGTTTTTCCAGGAAAATGCCTTTAGATGCTATTGGATTGTGACTAGTGGGGGAAGAATTGGCATCCTTTAATGCATCATCATGGCCAATAACATAACGTTCATGAGAGGATGTATGTCTCTCAATAGCTACTTCGGCATCATTTGGAATTTTGCCAATAGCTTCCTTGTTGTTATGTTCCTTTTGAGATAACTCAACTTCAACACATTCCTTAATGGGGCATTTGTTGTCATTATGTCTGAAAATTTACAGCCTACGCACCTTAGGGGGATTATTTGATAGTCTACATCCATTCTTTGTCTTGAACCATTTCTATACTTTATCTCAAATGCCTTCAACAACTCACCATTTGCTTACATTTCGATGGAAGCTCTATCGTAATTTACTCTCCTTTTTTGCCATAACAATGTTAACTTGGAGGGGTTTACCAATAACACTTACTACATATCCTACTCCTTCATTATGAAGAAATTCTATAGGAATACCTCATAGCTTGACCCATATTGCGTTTTCTTAAGCTATATTTACGTTAAGGACATGCTTACACTCAACCTTTCATAGATTAGAAGCTATCCAGCAAAGCTCCGTAGTTGTTGTAACATTTTATATAACGAATTTTCATTTGCAAATTTGAAGAAGTAGTACCCACATCCGTTGGCCAAAACCTTTCAAAGCCCATTTTTACTCCAGGATGACATGGTGATTTTTTGAACCATTGGGAAAGGAAAGTTGCATCTTAGGAAATAGCCCACTAAAGTAAATTGCCAAATTTTCTCTCTTACCTCCAAAACCTCCTTAGGAGGTTTGACAACCATACAATCCCCTTCACGGGTATGGAGGTAGTAAGATAGTTCAACTTTAACCCTAGGCAATGTAAACTGATCTTGGGTTGGAGAAACCACATTTGCATAAGATCTAGATGGTAAACCACTTTGACGAGGGTAGTTTTCAAAAACCACTTTACCAAACTGTTTAGAAGAGCTTTCCACCTCATCTGCTACCTTGGACATAACCTTTAAAGTGTCACCAGATATGGAGTTTTGACTTTCACCTAAAGGGGAGATAAGACTAAGTTGCTTTTTATTGTTTGACCTTGGCATAACAATAGAAAAGGCAACCTTTTTGGAAATATTTGTCTTTTTCTAGGTAGGCTTTTCATTAGTAGGCACATTAATGTTAATGAACCCTATAACCTTTTGACCATCCTTAGGAGAAATAGGTAGGGAAACGACCTTATTCAAAACAAAAACCACTTAGCTATTGGATAGGGTGGACGCTGACTCCACCAAGGGGGAGGAAGAACTCCTATGCTTTTCTTTTCTTTTTTGGCCAAAGGCCTTCACTCTTACCTCTTTGCTAGCTTTTTCTATCAACTCTGAGACAACAAGCTTCTTATTTCTCCTTACGAACATACTCTTGGCTTCCTGTGACTAAAAAACTAGACCGATGGAAGGACAACAAGAGCCTTAGCACTTTGCCACTCTAAGACAGAGTAACATCGAACATAATGAAAGATAGAACAAAAAGAATTGGACCTAGACCAAAGAAAACTAATGAGGAGCACAACTAGAAAACTAACAAGGAAAAATGACCAACTGAACCTTTGCTAACTAAAAAAAAAACTCCACAAACACGACAAGAACAAAAAAGTACCTTATAAATGAGAAGGGAAAATTAACACGGGAAGATGCTAAATGGAATAAAATTAAAAGAACTAAAAGAAATAAAAGGTAGTCAAAAGAAGAGAGAGTGTTTAGGGTTGAGACTCTAGAAAAACTGGTTTTTTAGAGGGGGTGACAAGGGACAAGAAAATCTAAAGAGAAGGGAGAGGGTTTTCTCTTATTTGGGTGCAATTTGGTATTTGGCCTTCCATGGCTTATGCAACTAGGGACAATCTAGTGGAATTTCTAGTAGCTCACCATGGATTTTGAATGGGAGTAGCATCCATATCACCTAAAAGCAGAAACGGAGGAGTTACAAGAAATAGAAGGTAAAACTCTATCTAAATTGTTAGTAATTGAAACAAATGCTAATGTAAAATGTTGGGTTATATGTAGAAAGGAAATTAATGACCATAAAGGTTAGAAGGAGTGTTTGTGCCTACTACCCCCACCCCTCGAGTTAGTAGATACTTAATGAGTATTACAAGTTATTTGAAGAACTAATGGAGTTACCCCTTAAAAGGAGAGTTTGATCACAAAATTCATTTGCAAGAGGGTATTAAACTTACTAATATTAGACCCCATATACACTATGCTATTGAAAAGAGTGTTTTGGAAAGTATAGTAAAAGAGATGCTTGAAACCAGAGTTATAAGGCCTAGTCATAGCCTATTTGCTTCCTTGATGGTGTTGGTTAAAAAGAAAGACAATTCATGGAGGATATATATTGACCATAGAGAATTGAATCACTACAACATTAAAGATTAGTTCCGTATACCAATTATAGAGGATCTCTTCGATAAATTAAGTGGTGCATGTTAGTTCTCAAATTGGACTTATGATCCTGGTTCCACCAACTTCAAATGTACTTAGATGACATTTATAAAACAACTTTTCATACTCATGAGGGGCATTTCGAGTATGTAGTCATGCCCTTTGGGTTGACTAATGCACCTTCAACTTTCTAAGGACTCATGAATCATGTTTTTAAAGATCATTTGAGGAATTATGTATCAATATTCTTTAATGGCACACTCGTCTATAGCAAGAACATGGAAGACCACCTTATCCATTTTTAGAAGTTGTTTGATAACTTAAAAGGGGAGTGGTTGTACCTAAAAAGAAGCAAATGTAACTTTGGAGCTGCCCAAATTGAGTATTTAGGCCATGTTTTTTATAAGAGCGTTGTCTCCATCGATTCCAAGAAGATTAAAGTTGTTGTAAGGTGACTTAAACCTAAAACTCTAAGGGAATTAAGAGGGTTTTTAGGGCTTGCAGGTTATTATAGGTGCTTCATTAGAGATTATGGAGCCATTTCTAAACCTCTTGCACAACTACTTAGGAAGGATAACTTTGGTTGGAATAATGAAGCTAAAATGGCATTCCTTAAATTAAATGAGGCCTTCATTAGTGCACCTATGCTCTAGTTACGGATTATACTAAGACCTTTGTGATTGAAATCGATGTATGTAGGGATGTTCTAGGGCTTGTTCTAATGCAAGAAGAACACTTGATTGCCTATCTAAGCTCGATAATATCTTTAAACTAGGTTAATCTTTCTACTTATGAGAAGGAACAATTGGCCTTACTATATGCAATTGAGAAGTGGTAACACTACTTATTGGGTGACATTTTATCATAAGAACAGACCATCATAGCCTTAAATACTTACTTAGTGAATGGATTTTGACTCTTATACAGCAAAATTGGTTGACTAAGTTGCTAAGGTTCAATTATGAGATTTAATATAAGTTCGGTTGAGTAAATGCAGCAACTGATTCACTATTAAGAGTGAATAATGCAACTTTACAGACCATGAGAGTATCATTAGTGGCTCTTGAACTGTTGGAACAGATTAAGAAGAGTTGGAAACTATCAGGAGGTTATGAGAACAACATCAAGAGGCTAGAATAAGGTTAATTTTGTTATCACTTTACTCTAGAGAATAGGTTCCTAAAGAGAAAGAGGTGACTGGTCATTTGTCCGAACTTTGAATTAAAGTGCACTTTGATGAAAATTTATTATGATGGGGTTATGGGAGGTCATGTAGGTGCCTATGCTACATAAAAGAGGCTTAGTCTAATATACAATTGGCCAAAAATGGGGAAGGAAGTAAGGTGCTAAGTGAGGGAGTGCGATACTGGTCAAAGGTACAAAGCCGAGAATATGTCTTACCCTGAATTACTACATCTGTTGCCTATACCCAAGAAGTGCTGGATTGAGGTAAGTCTCAATTTTAGTAAAGGGTTTCCCAAGTTTAATGGTAAGGATGTGATTACGGTGGTAATGCAATATGAACATTTTATCGGTCTAACTTACCCTTACAAATCTCTTAAGTAGCACAAGCCTGCATGGAACTTCATAGACTACCAAAAAGTATTGTAAATGACCAAGATCTTACGTTCCTTAGCTCATTTTGGCAAGAGGTTTTTTAGGCTTCAAGGTGTAGGTTACACATGAGTACAACTTACCATCCCTAAAGTGATGGCCAGACTAAGAGAACCTTAGGAGGTGGAACTACTAATTAGGCTTAGCGGAATAGTGGTGCAACACATATTACCCCATAAGTACTAGAAGAACCCCTTTTGAGGTATTACATTGATATTCTCTACCCATCTACTTACCTTAAATAAATGGAGACTTTAGGAACCCTATGATGGATATGGAGTTAACTAACAGAGAAGACATGGTCAAAATCCTATTTTGCACCTTAGAAGAGCTCATAACAAGGTTGCTGAGCTTGGTTTTTTATAAATAAGTTTTCTTTAAATCGATTAATATTAAACTCTATTTGTTTAATACTGATCTTCGACCGTGGTTTAAAGAAAATCGATTATTTTAACTTTGAAAACTTTTTGGAGTTGCCACTTAATCGAAGTCGGGAAAAATAATTAAGTTATAATTAATTGGGTAGATTTATTATAACTTAGTTATTGATATTTCGATAAAACCGATTTTGTAAACGATTTTAAGAACCAAGAAACTAGGTCCGGGGGTTAGCATTTTTAAGCCTTTATGGGTATTATCAACTTTTCAATTTTAATCTTAATCTTAAAAATCACCTTTCAAAAGATTACTCTATAAGGCGAAACTCAATTATTGGTTAACGAATTGAATTAAGTAATTTAAACTAAAAATGGAAAAATAAGGTTTTTCGTTTTTTACTATCACGCCATAAGGTATCTATATACCTACTATTTGGGATCAAATGTACGTAGTTCTTTCATTTGAAAAACTTTAGTTGGATGAATTGATTTTAACATTTGAAAACCAGTTGGATTTACATTTTAAATTAATACAAGTTTATTTTTTAAAAACGCTAAAGGGTCCTAAAGTTGGTTTTATTTGAAAATTCTAAAAAAAAGGCCTTAATTTTGAAAAAGGTCAATTTAGTTTTGTCTTGATTGAAAAAAACTATTTTCTAGGTGATAAAATCTATTTTATCAATCTATTTATTATTATTATTATTTTTATGGTCCTAAGTCTTAGTTAAAAAAAAAAAAAAAAACTAACTTGTCCCTTCTTCTTTCTATTTTTTTCTTTTTCTTCTTTTCTTTTTTTTTTCTTTCTTTTTTTTGGTTTTTTTTTTTTTTTTACAATTTACAAATACATGAGTAAAAAATAAAATAAATAAATAAAAAGTGGCAAATCGGATCGACTTGATTTAGCTCCAAGTCAGCTTGGGTCGGCTTAGGTCATTGGGTCTTCTCTAACTGGAGCAATCTATAAGTTGCGTTTTTTTATCGATTTAGTTACCAAATGAAGTGGGAAAGGTGGTTTTTATGAATTTTGTATTGGTAAATGGGGGGATAAGATTGATGCCTTAGTGGTTTGGGTTGCTTTTAGTGGTGGTTGAAGGTGGTGGCTCGTGATGGTTATTGGTAGTGGTGTACAGTAGTTGTTGGAAGAGAATGAGAGGTCGAGTGTTAGTTTTTTGAGGATAGGGCAGTCGTTGGTATTGGAAGTTTTCATCGAAAACCATTGTGAAGGTAGCTACTCTTAGAGAGAGAGAATTCGTACTAGAGAGAGAAACTTGAAATTAATCTCGGTGGGAGATTGTTGTGTGCTCTTGTATGTTTCTTGACCCTTATTTATACTAAATGAAGCTTGAACATGCATAAAATGTTAAGGAAGCCATTAATTATCAAAATCAAATCGGTGGCATTTTTTACTCGTAATGAATTTTTTTTGTTTTCGAGCTCAATTTTAATTGCATAAAAATTGAATTTAGATGGGTTTTAGGGAAAATTCAATACTAAGCCACACGTGTTAAACGATTTCACCCTTAATTTAGTGAAATCATGTAATAAATACGGTAAAAAATAACCTTAAACAGAGCATGCAGAGGAGGGAAACTTTGTTGGAATTTTAGGAAGAAGAGCCAAGAAAGAGGAAGGAAGGGGGGTGGTGGTCACATGTGGAGCACATACTCTGGCCCCTATGTGCACGTGTAATGCATGCATGCGTTTCAAAAATAAAGAGGTATGCTCGGTACGCCCCCTACTGCATCCGAATGTGTTAGGGCTTCATGCCCTATTCAAAACTTGTGGACCAAATTCTAGTTCGCACCTAATTCTTTTTTAAAAAAAAAAAATAATACTAAAATTAGATACTTATTAAAAAGAAATCATATCTTAAATGCACTTATACTTTTCCTTAAAAGCAAAAGGCACTTTATGCTTGGTGAGATTTGAATTCCAGACCTCTAGCTAAATCCAAATGCAAGCCTAAGAGATTATCTATTAAGTTGTTGGCTTATGCCGTATTCATATATACAATAAATTGCACATATGGATAAGGTTAGCTTGGATTACATTCAAATCTAAGCTTAAGCCTAACAATATTATCTTATTAAAAACTCCACTCTATTAAACTATCCAAAAAATTTATTATTTTCCTCAAATCCTCTATTTTTGTTTTTTTTTTTCTAAATTTTATATTTTTGTGATTTTTCTAAATTTCTTATTTTTTAAGCTTTCTTAATTTTCTACTTTTTTCTCAGTTTCTTATATTTTCTTTGGCTTTTCTTAAATTTTGTATTTTCCTATATTTCCTTTTCTTTAGCTTTTTCTTAAATTTTCTATTTTTTCTAAATTTCTTTTTTTTTTTTGTTTTTCCTAAATTAGGACTATTTACTCTATTTTTACCCAAATGGTGGAATTTGTTCTAAAAAACGCCTTAGCTAACTATCCTAGGCTCGATTTATCGGGGATTTGGTGGAGACAGAGGAGGTGCTCTAAGAGCTGGCTAAGAGACTGAAAGAGGAATTGAAGCTTGGTTGTGCCCTTATGAGCTGATGAACCAATGTGAATGGGTAAGTGCACCTTAAGCTAGGTAAGACCGTAAAGAGATATTGGAAACTTAGTTGTGCTCCTATAAGCTAACTAACTAAGATAAAATGGGCGAAACGCTCCTTAAGCTAACTAAGACCCTAAAAAGATATTGGAAACTTAGTCGTGCCCCTATAAGTTGACTAACCCAGATGAAATGGTGCGAGGCATTGCTTAAGCTGGTTAAGATCTTAAGAGATATTAAAACTTGGTCATGTCCCTATAAGCTGACTAACCAAGGTGACATGGGCGAAGTGCTCCTTAAGTTGGCTAAAACCCTACATTGAAACTTGGTAGTGCCCCTCTAAGCTAACTAACCTGCGTGGGAGCGTCTCTGGTAGATTAACAACCCTAAATTTGGAATCGATTTGTTAAACCTAGTCGTACTCTTCTGAGCTTACTAACCTAGTTGGGAGGGTCTCTTGGGGATTAGCAACCTTAACTGGGAATCAATTTTGAAAACCTGCTCACTAACCTAGGTGAAAGCGTCTCTCGAAGACTAGTAACCCTAATTGGGAATTGATTTTGAAAACTTAGTCATACTCTTCTAATCTCACTAACCTAGGTGAGAACGTCTTTCGAGGACTAGTAACCCTTACTAGGAATTGATTTTGAAAACTTGGTCATGCTCTTCTGAGCTCATTAACCTAGGCAGGAGTGTCTCTCGAGAACTAACGACCCTTAATTGGAATCGATTTTAAAAACCTAGTTATGCTACTTTGAGCTAACTAACCTAGGCGAGAGCGTCTCTTGGAGACTAGCAACCTTAAATTAGAATCGATTTTGAAAAACTTAGTTGTGCTCTTTTGAGCTCACTAATCTAGGTGGAACCATCTCTAGGGGACTAGTAACCTTGAATTGAACTTAAAAGAAGTGCTCTGTGGGCTTGCTAAAAGAACATTGGTGAAGGAAAGCGTCCTATAGGCTCGATAAGGGAACTTGGTGAAGATAAGCGCTCTATAGGCTAGCTACAAGAATATCGATGAAGGAAAGCGCCCTTTGGGTTCACTAAGATAACTTGGTGAAGAGAAGCGTCCTATGGGATCACTATAAGAATATTAGTGATAGAAAGCGCCTTATGGACTCACTAAGACAACTTGGTGAAGAGAAATGCCCTATGAGCTCGCTATGAGAATATTGAATTGAGTCAAGATAGTGCCTTCAAGAGCTAGTTAAGAGAAATTGAATTGAGTCAAGATAGCGCCTTCAGGAGTTGGCTAAGAGAAATTGAACTAATTCAAGATAGTGCCTTCAAGGGCTGGTTAAGCATCGAAAGATAGTGCTAAAGGTGAGTGCTTTATGGGCTAACTCAAAAGATTGTTAAGGGAAGGAGCCGTAAAATATTGGTCATATAGTCTAATTGCAAATGCAATGTTCGAAAACCAATGTGCTAACATTGTATGGAAGTACTTACCTAGTCTTACGGATAGCATCCAAACTGTCAAACCTTTTTTTGAAAAATCTCATCAAAATCGACTAACTCATTCTTGGATCCTTTGTTGTTAACCCAATTGATCTTGATATGGAGCTTCTAAGACTTTGCCAACTCTTTTAGAATGCTACCCATTGTTTTTGTCTTTTCGAAACTTTTATGAATTCTCGACTAATAAATGTTTGCTGTGAGGTGATTACTTATTTAGATTTTGCATTTCCCTAAAAAATAGATAATAAAAACTCCCCGTCAAGGGGGATCAATCCCCAATAAAGTATTTTAAAGAGTTTTGTCAATTACTAATGTTCTATATCTCACTTTTTAACTTCTCTCATTGTATGCCTAGGAGCTCAATTATTACTAGGACTTATCGAGGTAGAATTGAATTGGAATGAGTCCTTCGAGATATCGAAGAAAATTAGAGAGAAACTGTCCACAATTGAATAAGAGTAGCTGGCGTGAAGCTGTTCGGAGGATATGACTTACTAACGAATACAACACGACTTGACACCTTACTTGATATGACGTACAAGTTGATGTCAAGGTTTACTCGCCACTAATCCTGAGCTACTAGGCAAAATTAGATAAGAGTGTAAGGGGTATGGACTTGAAGAGGATTGTCTCACAAGAACAGAGTATTTAGTATTAAGATGTAAGTTATCTCTAGCTTACAAGAGATAAGGATTATTTATAGTAAGTTCCTAAGGTAGCATTACAAATAAAAAAATTACAAAAAGGAGATTCTTAATACATATGAAAATGGTAAAAAGGACAACAAACCAAAAATGGACAAATAGTTAAATGTCAGATGAGGTGGATAACTGGCAGTGTAGCATTGGTTCCATACAAATATTTTCTAAGCATAGCAAGTGCGAAGGGTCAAAATGTTGCGACACTAAAAGGGCTGGGACGAAAGAGATGGTGGTATGCCGAGAGAAAATTACTCGGCCGTTTAAGTGAGTCTCTCATCACTTAGTAAGAGATTCTTGCCAGCAGTTGGTCGGAACACTCGACACAGGGTCTTCGACAAAGGAATGGTTAGCATCATCACTACTGAGTGTACAAATCAATTTATGACAATGTGGGGAGCTCAGGGAGTTTAACCACCTTTCTTCGATGTACAGTCTTTCGTCATTAGCAAGTTACCGAGAGAGAATTCTTCAAGAGAGGGATTGGAGGTCTCGGAGGCATGCATAAGTAATGGGACTGCCGATCGACAGTGTATCATCTTATGTTTTCGGTATATGGGTTTGATTAATAGAGTAAGGGAGTTGGACCTTTTAATGGAGAGGGTGATGATTCCAACGTTGACAATTGCCTAGGATACTAACTTTGCTTATGGAGAATGAAAATTAGACCATAATAACATTTAAAATGACTGGTATTCTTATATTTTGAGTAAAATTTTCCATTGACTTCTCATGAGTAGTACAACTTTACAGTATTAGTATTTACAAGGTCTCTCAATTTTGGACTATCTATTTGAGACAAAATTAAAGTCCTTTCTAGTAATACCTACTTCACAACATAAGGGCCTCCATAATTGGGAGCAAATTTCCCTTTAGAGTCTTGTGCATGAGGGGAGCGTAAGCCCCAAAGTTCAGCCAAGTAACCGTAAGATTGAACTTAGAACCCAAGGTTTATGGCGATCGGCTAAATGATCCGATCACACCTAAATTATAAACTATTGAGAGAAATATTAGTAAAAATGATCCCGTAAACTTAAATTTAAGAAAATAAATAGTAAAATAGGAGACTATAAAATTTTCAAATTTTAAGCATAATAATTGCTAATTATCGAAAAGGCGAAAAGTGTAATATAATAACTAATAAATTAGTAGAGATAGATTATATGTATACTAAAAATTTTAGAATGACCAAAATAATATTTAGGAATGTTCACGTGTACCCTACATGTATTTACGTATAGATAAAAATACGCGTAATTACTAAAATTGGCCGAAAACTAAGTAAATAATTAAAGAAAAATACAAAATAATTATAAAAAAATCAGAAAAAAATCAGAAGAGGATAACTGCAACAAGATAAGGTCGTACAATTGGGGTAAAATCCCATCAAATTAATGCACATTAAATTCTACAATTGTCTATAAATAGGGAAAAAATTTACAGAGCATATTTGGATAGATACAAATCAGAGAAAATTAGAGAGAGTTGAAAATTCGAGAGAAAATCCAGAAAAAAAAAAAAAGAAAAACTGTGCAGTTAAGGATTTTAGAAGGAACCCACACCAAACGAAGAGCTGGGAGTGGACGGCCACCACCACCACACGGTGGTGGCAGCGCCTAGGCCGGCCGACAAGGCCACGGCGGCCCGCGGTGGCCGGAGCCACCTAAACCGGTGAGTCCAAATTCCAACCTGATTCTTGTATAATTTTGTAAAATTAGTTATTTTGCCCAGAAAATTATGAAACTTGTTATTTTGAGGTTTTATTGTATGTAGATTTAGGGAAAAATGTTGATTTAGTTTAATTATGTCTAGAAATATAGGGTCCTTAACAAATTGTTCAAAACCGAGCATGATTAAACCGGAAATTAAATAGGCTTAGGGATGTAGTTTGGGGCTCAAAATTTTTCTGTAGGATTCTCATATGATGTAGAACAATGCTATGAAGCCATTTTTTTTAAATTAATATTCGAAAATTTTAAGTTAATTTTTAGCCCTAAAATGATGGTAAAATTGGGTGATTTAGGATTAATTAGGTGATTAGGATGTTAATTACTGATTTAGATCTTAATTAGATGTCTAAGGAAGTTAATCTCTGCAGTGGAACCCTAATCCTAGCCTTTGGGTACTAAGTATGGTTAATTAGGGAAATTAGGTAAGTAATATAATAAATTAGTAATATGTGAAAATGTAAATTAATAAATCTAAAAAAAATAAGGTTATTTAGATAATTTTATAATAGAAATCAGAAAAATAATAAATCTGAAATGACATTTAATTTTTAAGTAAATATCTAAAAATGTAAGATTTTTACACATCGAGAATAAATCCGATACCTCAAATAGAATTAGCGGGTACTGAATAACTTAGAATACTAAATTAAGATCCACTAGGATATTTGAATACTTGAGCTTAATGTGATTAATTTCACATTGGGATTCGAGCATGTTTAGGATTTAGAAATCGAACTAAAATCTAATTTAGAAATTGATACGGAAACCGAAACCGAACCCGAACCCAACCCTAAACCTAGAATAATTGTAAAAGACTTAATACCTAGATAATTAGGCACATTAAACCTTAAACAAAACCTAACAATAAGCATTATAAGATAAAACGAACCTATAACAGTTATATGAAAAGCTGAAACCACGTTCGTGTTATAGGGATAACCGGTGATGGCCTGAGCAAATCAGACCACGAGTGAGCGAGCGAGGAGTCGAGGTAAGTTGGGATTAATACGATGCTGTATTTTGGAGGCTTAAGATTATGCTTGGTTGTGCTTGTTAGATAGTTGAATGTGTGCATGTGCTTGATTATGGGTGATGCGATGATTCTGTTTGTTGCTTTGGCACATGTTATATGAATTGTATGTAATGATTGATCACCCTAAATTGGACTTAATCAAATATACGACCAGTAATCATAATCGAACATGCATGGCAACCTGTTAGGGGATTTAGGACTCTCCGGCCAAATACCGACCCCTTCGGAAGGGATAGCGCAGGATTGCAAAATGGTCCCTTCTTCATCCTCAGTCGAACTAAGTGACAGGAGAGGAGGTCGCGGCAAGGGTGAAGGCAGTGGTTCGAAGGTAGTCGCGGGAGGAGCAAGGTCTCCATTACACAAGCCTGGGTTTGGTCGTGAGCTGTTGCATTAACGGTAACTCCTCAACCCGGATTAGAGCGGGCGCAATTTCTCTAATCTCATGACGGGCCGGACAACGTCGTGCGATGGCATTTGCTTGCACATGCATTGCACCTAATAAGTGATTGAAAATCTTGTTGTGTGTATGGTATAATTTTAAGTCCTCCGTCCCTACTTACTGAGCTGTGGTTGCTCACATCCCTATAGACGTCGTGCAGGTGCTGGCTAAGAAGCGGATACCAATTACTCTGGAGCTAGCAACTGCTGGATCCTGGGGAGTGAGGAAAAGCATGTGAAGAATAAATATATATTTTTAAGGTTTAAGCTTTTACTTTAGAACTTTTCATTTTTGAATAAGGTAATAACTAGGAAATATATTACGGAGAAATCTTGTAAACCTTAATTGTAATAGCTGTATTATAATATATATATCTTTCCTCACTTTCTTAGAGAAATGATTTATATAAATTACAAACTGTTTCCTTCAAAGCGGGTTAGTCGTGGACGCCTTGTGTAGATCAGGTCTAAGATAGCGGTTGTAAGGCCAACTTCTATCTTAGGATGGTTTACACGGCGGGGGCTGTTATGATTCTGCCGCTTCGGAGTGTGACAGGGAGCCTTTCTCAATACCATATCACCTTCTTTAAAGTTCCGGGGTCATACTCTTTTGTTGAAAGCTCAAGCTATTCTTTGTTGGGAACATTGATTATGACATAAAGCTGTCAATCTTCTTTCATCAATCAAATTTAGCTGCTCGATGCGTTTCTTTACCTAATCAGCTTTGTCCAATTGGGTCTTTGATAGTACTTTGAGAGACGGGATCTCGACTTCTATTGGTAACACTGCTTCAGTCCGATATACCAAAGAATAGGGTGTTGCCCCAATTGATGTTGTAATGGAAGTTCAATAGGCCGTAAGTGCGAATGGCAACATCTCATGCTAGTCCTTATATGTAACAAGCATTTTCTCGATTGTTCTTTTAAGGTTTTTATTGGCTACTTCAATGGCTTCATTCATTTGAGGACGATAAGGGGTAGAATTTTTGTGAATGATCTTAAACTGTCGGTACAACTCTAACATAAGCTTATTGTTGAGATTAGTGTCGTTATTAGTGATGATTGTTTATGGAGCCCTGTATCGAGCTAAGATATGTCTCTTAATGAACTTAACTATGACCCCTTTAGTAACACTCAAATAGGATGAGGCCTTAACCCACTTGTTGAAGTAGTCAATGGTAGTTAGTATAAAGCGATGCTCATTAGAGGCTTTTGGAGTAATCGGGTTGATGATATCTATTCCCCACATCAAAAAAGGCTATGGTGCCAAGAGTGTGCGTAATTCCTAAGGCGGGGCATTTATCATATTTGCATAAACTTGGCATAAGTGATAATGCCTAACGTGTTTGATATAATCACTTTCTATTATTGATTAGTAATACCCTAGTTTCTTAGCGAGCATATAACTATTCATGTGAGGGCCACATCCTTCTTCATGTACTTCTTTCATCAATATCTCAGCCTCTTTGTTGTTCACATACCTTAAAAGTATACCGTCAAAAGACTACTAGTACAAAGTGGACTCACTTACTAGGAATTGGGTAGCCAATCTCCTGATCGTCCTTCTGTCCTTTTTCTTGACCTCTTCAAGGTATGTGCCTTGTTATATGAACATTTTAATATCATGGTACCATAACTTTTCGCCATTTGTACCTTCAATGGCCAAATAGAAGGTGGACTTGTCTTTAATTTCATTAGTAAGGGGCTGATCTCAACTCCATTGGATAGTTAGATCATAGATGCTAAAGTGGCTAATGTATTGGCAAATTGATTTTGAGTCCTCAATATGTGATTGAAAGTCATCTCTGCGAATTTCTCCATCAATTCAGTTAGGTGTCGGTGATAAGGTACAAATTTAAGATCTTTCGTCTTGTATTCTCCTCGAGCTTGGTCGATAATGAGTGAAAAGTCTCCATACACTTCTAATTCTTGAATATCCTTATCTAAGGCCATTTTGAGTCCCATGACGCATACTTCATATTCAGCGATATTATTGGTATATGGGAAGATGAGCCTTACAGCCATAAGGTACTGCGTACCTTTAGGGGATATCAGTATTGCACTAATTCTACACCTAGATACGCTAGCTGCCCTATTGAAGAACATTTTTCATGTCGGTGGTTCATCATCTTCTCTTTTATAAGAACTTCCTTCAGCTGCTAAGATATCTTCATCGAGGAAATTGACCTGTACCTCTTGAAGGGTATTATAAGAGGGATTCTCTACTAACTAATTTGCTAGAGCTTGGCCCTTAACTGAATTTTAGTTCACATATGTAATGTCAAACTCTAATAGTAACACTTACCACTTTGAGATTTTGCCAATTAGGGCCGGTTTGTCTACCAAGTACTTTAAGGGATTGTGTTGAGTTAGCAATTCAACCTGGTAATAGAGTGTGTATTGTTTGAGCCGATGCATTACCCAAACTAAAGCACAATAGGTTCTTTCAATTTTTGAATATTTCTGTTCCCCTTAGGTAAATTTCCTACTCAAGTAATATATAACCCATTTTTTTTCTTCCTCATCCTTTTGGCTAAGCATACATCCTAAGGATTCTAGTATTATTGTCAAGTATAGAAATAAGGGCTTCCCAAGTCTAAGAGCTACTAAAATTGGAGGGTTCATGAGGTACTCCTTGATCGTTGTGAAGGCTTTGCTCGCATTCTTCATCCCAGTTTATCTTGGCCTTCTTTTTCAACAACTTGAACAAGGGACTGCATTTGTCTGTAAGTTGAGATACGAACTCGGCTATGTAGTTTAAATGGCTCAATAAGCCTCTAATTTCTTTGAGTGTGTGTAGAGGGGGCAAACCGACTATTGCTTTGACTTTATCAAGATCTACTTCGATGCCCTTTTGACTAATTATGAAACTCAATAATTTCCTTGAAGTTACTTCAAAGATACACTTCTTTAGGTTGAGCTTCAACTAGAATTTTCTCAACCTATTAAACAATCTTCTTAGATTATCCACATGATTTTCTCCTTCCTTGGACTTTGAAATCATATCATCAACATATATTTTAACTTCTTTGTACATCATGTCATGAAAGATTGCCATCATGGCTCTTTGATAAGTTGCCCTAGCATTTTTGAGTCCAAAAGGCATTACTTGATAGCAAAATATACCCTAAGTTGGGATAAATGTTGTCTTAGCTTTATCTTCTTCGACTATTCAAATCTGATTATATTTGGAGAAACCATCCATGAAGGAGAAAAGATGGTTCCCAATTATATTATCAACCAAGACATCAATATGGGGTAAGGGGAAATTATCTTCAAGGGTTGCTTGATTAAGGTCTCGAAAATCCGCGCACATTCTAACTTTTCTGTTCTTCTTCATTACTAGCATAATGTTAGCTACTTACTCAAGATAATTAGATGCCTCAATGAAATCGACCTCCAATAACTTTTTGACTTCTTCCTTAATTTTCAACAAGACATCTAGTCGAAATCTCCTTAGCTTCTGCTTCTTGGGTTTAACATTTTCTCTTGTAGGTAAGTGGTGAACTGTGATTGATGAATCCAACCCAAGCATGTCTTCATAAGACCATGTAAACACATCTTGGTATTCAAATAGTAGTGTGGTCATTTCTGCCTTTTGTTGTTTTTTTTAAATTCCCTCCAATTTTCAATGTTTTGGGTTTATCATTAGTCTTAACATTAACTGTCTCAGTTGGCTAGTCAATGGAAATTTTTCTCATTTCATATCTTTGCTAGCTTTCTTGTACATTACTATGGTCATTAACATCACTCTTGACGACTAACCTAATAGGGCTGGAAGTGATATCAATATTTTTATTATCTATTTACGTGAGGTATCCATGGCCTTTATTTGAAGTATTGGATCTGAGTGAAAAGTATGTAAAGAAGAGAGCATAAGTAAAGGAGGAGCGAAGAGAATGAAGACCGACTTTTATTAGGTTAGAAGAAATTCTTTCAAATACAAAGGTAATTATTACAAAACTCAGAAAAATACTAAATTATGATTAATCCTTTACCCTAGAAAAGACTTATTGCTATTCATAGGGATGGAGAACCAATTATTTAGATGTTGGGGCTTAGAGGATGGGCCTATGATTTCATTCTCACTGGAGGTGTCCTCTTTGGTAAGCTCTGAATTTTAGACATCAACCCAGATGAATGTTTTTGATAATGGTGGGAAAGTCATCAAGGCGTGATACAACTTGTCACCTCTTTTGCCCCTCGCTTAGATTTTCTGTAACTCTACCATCAGAGTTGGGATGTAACCGAGCATATAGGTACCGACCTAGCCTTCTTTGAATTTCAACCTTTCAGCCTTTCATCTTTCTTTTGATCAGCAATCATACATACCTCTTCAAACAATTGGAGCCCAAAGTCCTCTTACTCCTCAATGCCAATGTAAGGTATAGCCATTTCTTTGTATATTTCGTAATCTTAGTCACCTAGAATCGTGATGACTTGACCATTTGAGATGAACTTAACCTTTTGATGTAGGCTTGAAGATATGCCCCTTGCCGAATGTATCTAAGGTCTTCTTAATAACAGGTTAAAGGTCCTTGGGATGTCTAGGACTTAGATTCCGATGTTGAAAGTTTGGGGGCTAATATCAACCGGTAAGTTAATCTCTCCTATAATTTCCTTTCTAGACCCATCAAAAGCTTGATTGTTGTCAAACTTGGCTTGATAGCAGTCATGTTAATGCTTAGTAAATCTAGGGTATCGAGAGGCCAGATGTTTAATGATGATCCATTGTCGATGAGGACTCTTATTGTGATAATGTTGTTTACCCTTACTATTTTGAAGAGGTGTTTAGTGTGTTGATTACCTTATTCACCCAGTTCATTGGTAGAGAAAGAAATCTAATCCATAGTGAGGATAGAGTTGGTGACAAATCCTATTCTTTTGGCAAGTATTTCATGAGGGACTTTGACTTCCCTCAAAGTTCTAAATAAAGCTTTTGATGCGGTTCTGGCACCATCAACAAGCTTATGAGGGATATTTGTGCTGGAGTCTTAATGAGCTAATCCATTATTTTATACTCACTACACTTGATTATTTTGGTGAAGGCAGATAATCTTCTTCATATTCACTTGATTCATTGTTTGGCCTTGCTAACACAATTTTCTTTTTTAGGTCCTCCTTTGGGTTGTAAATTCTACTAGAGCGGGTAATCCCTATTAACAAGTGAGCTTGATTGCCCTTGATTTACTGTCTAGTAGTTAAGAAGGGTTGTTTTATAATTTTCAGTAGCAAAAGGTATAAGAAAGGTGTACCTTTTGGTTTGTAGAATTTGCCTTTCCTCTTGTTTGTAGAATTTATAAACCTTGGGCTCTTGGTTGGAATTGATCATTTTGATGATGGGATTGGAGTTGTCAAATATCATATCGATGATGGACCCATGGTTAGGCAAGGGGTTGTTATTAACATTTGGAACTGGAGCCTCTATAGAGTCTAGTTATATTATGCCTTCGTCAATTAAATCCTGAATTTTATTTCTTAATCTCCAGGACGAGTCTATTGAATTGCTCACTTGCTTAAGATGATATAGACACCTTGCATTGGGATAAAAAAATCTTGGCTTGTACCTTTCATTGGGTAGATCAAAGTAGAGCAAATTATCCTTTCTTAGCTTTTACGAGTATCTAATTGAGAGGGATCAGTATTTTGGTGAACTGCCTTAAGACCCTGTTGACTTGTGGTTGGCTTCTGAACTGTTGCTTAGTTGGTAGAGGATTTATCCTGAAAGGAACTTAAGCATCGGGCCGAGTATTTAAATTGACCATGTCAAAATAGCTTCTCTAGACTTACTGGTGGTGGGTTTTGCAGAAGGTGGTCTTCTATCTGATGGTTCTTGTAATTTGCTGGAAGAGATGATACTTTCGATTCGTAACCTTACTATTACCACCTTTGCAAAACTAAAAGAGTCTTGCCCGGTTAGGTGAGAGAAGTAGAGTCTTTCAAGAGTGTTGATAAAAGCTGAAGTAAGCTCTTTCTCAATCATGGAGGTAGATACCCTTGCAGCTAGGGACCTCTACCTTTGGGCGTACTCTTTAAAAGATTCATTGTACCTCTTCCTTAGGGCGACCAAGTCCATCATGGTTGATGCCACCTCAACATTGAACTTATATTGTTCATAAAATGCCCTAGCCAGCTTTTCCCATATATTTACCTGATTCAGATCCAATTGGGCGTAACAGGTCAAAGTAGGGCCATTTAGGTTATCCTGAAAAGTTTAGACCATGAGTTGGTCATATTGTACATATTTGCCCATCTTCCATACATATAGCTTGGTGTATAGCTTAGGGCACCCAATTTCATTGTATATCTCAAAGTTAAGTACTTTAAATTTCTCTATAAAGCTTCCATAGTCATAAGCAAAGAAATCTATTATACTAGCTTGCTTGAATTCATCATACCCTTTAAGCATTTTCATTTCCTTAGTGATTTGTTGGGTCAATTGCTTCTCAAGTTCTTTCAATCTATATTGATCAACTTTAGGGTTTGGGTTGACTGGAAATGAGTAAGTGTTTGGCTTGAAAGTCGGGTTGAACTTTGGATAGACCCCTTATGTCTCAAAAGTTTGGTTGACTTTGGGGTAGGCTTCTTTTGCTTCAAGAGGTAGGGCTTTAACATTATTTCCATATCGAGCTTTAGAGTTTTCTTTGTTTAATGGAGCTGTGGACCTGAGTAAGGCGATGTTGTTAGCAAGGAAGTACAGTTGATCAGCAATCTTCCTTACTGTTCATTATAGAGAGCGAAACTTCAGCTCGGTAGGATCAACAATTTCGGGGTTGACACTACTGTTGTTGGTGTTAATGTTGTTGTTTCCTTGGATGACCATTCTGGTCTATAAGTGAGTTCTCATAGGATTTCTTTAGAAGGTTTGATGCTTAGGAGCTGGCGACTTAGTTTAAGATCACTTTTCAATAAGTTAGTACATGTATTTTAATTTTTGAAGATACGGAACTAAAATAAATGAATAAAATGCAAGTGTGCTATGCGTATGAAAAGGAGGGGATCGACGATTAACTAACAAAATGGCAAGTTTATTTATTATTCTTTAACTCCCAAAGTTTTATTAAAAAAAAAAAAAGAAAAATACAAATTCATCTAGACTAATCTTCGTTTCTTTTGTAGGTCAAATGACATTTTCTTCTTTTAGTTGCTAGGTTCGACGACCATTACTTTACCCTTCTTTTGACCATGCTTAGTTTCTTCCTTAAATTCTTAGATTCTCTTCTGGGAAATCTTCAACTGGTGCTATAAGGTATGTGATCTTTGCTTAGACTCCTGAAAGAGGTTTTCCTACTTGTCTTTTTCGTTGTAGATGACTTCCATACGAACTTTTACTTGGTCCATGTAAGTCACCATTTCAAAGCTAAGATTTGTGGGGGAAGGTTGAAGGACCTCTGGTGCTTGATATTGCATCATGCCTATCTTGTGAAGTTGATCATATAAGTACTCTTTGGTGACCTAGTGTTTGTTTATTTCTCCTATGAATTCACTCAAATCAATGTTAGGGCTTATGTTTCTGGTGTCCCACCAAGCCTTGATCTTGCAAAGCTTAGATAATTTTTCTATAGAGTGAGGCCCTTTGAGGTTAAGGATGAATGGCTCCAATAAAGGCCTATGAACTATGTCCTGAATGCCTCCAAACTGCCTTACCATGTTGTTTGGGTAGTAACCTATACACCAACTCATTCCGATCAATAGTACGACATGATAATCTTTACAAACCAATATGACCTTGGTGTAATTGCTTCATCTAACGCTCCACAGTATGTCTTCAACCCGAAAATCTTGTAGAACCTCTATTTAGAGAAGGGTGGGGATATTTTCTGGTAATTTGATTTTATCAGCGAAAGAGTCAATAAGATCAATTTTATTAGCAAATGCACCGCTTATCAAGTCTAACCTAAATCTTTTAATGTGGCTGACGAACCATACATTAGCAAGTAGGGCAGGAATATAAGACTTCTTTTCCCGAAATTGAACCATAAATTCTATCACCTTAAAATGTATAAGAAAAGATCTGCTTAGAAATAGGATGGTAGCAAATACTGCTAATATATAGGCCTTAATTCAATTCTCCCTCCAGTTATCAAGAAACAGAGCCCATTTGTTGGAGTTGGGTTTAGTTTGGAACCAATGGATTAGATCCCGTATCTTGATAGCATATTTGTTGTAATCATTTAAGGCTTCATCTATTTCAATCTTATGAATCCCTAAGAATTTTGAAAAAATGTAGGTAGGGCCGAAGTTGAGCTTTAGAACATATATTTCATCTAAGGGAAGGGCTTGAAGCAGTTGAGTGTATTCTTCCAAAGTTAGGCTAATTAGGTGTCACTTAAAATGGAATGTGACTTCTTTAGGCTCCTAGAAATGGACTAAGGCCCTCACTAGTGTAATATTAACATTTACCTTGGATAGTGAGAGTATGGGCCTAATCTTATCGGTAATGAGCTCTTGTTTTCTTGGGTTGAAGGTTTGAAACCATCGATTGAGTATGGGTTTGCGAGCTTGTAGACACGAATCTCTTCGGCGAAGACCTTGGTGTTGGATGAGTTTGCCATTTCTAAAAGATTACAAGGAAAATATAAATTATAAAGGGAAGAACATTTACATTAAAAGAAATTACAAAAGATTTCCTATGTATATGAATTATAGGAAAAATACAGGAAAAGAAACTTCAAATTTGTTGTTTTTTCTTTTTCTCTTTTATAACAATGCTGCCTTATTAGTTATTTGTCGATCTAAAAAAATGTATGTGAAAAGGGTGGGATCTATAAGTCCTTAAACTTTGTAACCTCATGCGTTTCTGAAAAACAGTTCCTAGGTTACATTGAAGATTAAGTGGGGCAGCCTAATCGGCTCTGAGCGGTGCTTGCCTTACTATACCTGGAACTTACACAATGGCTCCTTGTCCTAGGGTCCTAAAATGGTTTAAGTTCGACCGTGTCTATCATGTATTTATAGTACATAAAATAAATTCCCCTCCCCCCCCCCCTTTACCTAAACAGTTAAATGATTAAACTTGTACAAATGTTAATATAATTATGGTGTAAATAATAATGAATAAATAAGTAAATAAATTGCACTAAGGTGATTTTTAGGGGTTAATTTTAATTTTTGAAAGTCGAATGACTAACCTTCTTGACATCCTTAGTGGAATCACCAAGCTATTGACTTTGGTTTTTTATAAATAAGTCTTTTTTGAACCAGTTAATATTAAACCTTGCTTGTTTAATATTGATCATTGACTAAGGTTTAAAAAAAATTGATTTTTTTAACTTTGAAAACTTTTTGGAGTCACTACTCAATTGGAGTTGGGAAAAAAAGTTAAATTATAACCATTTGAATGGATTGATTATAATTTAACTACTAATCTTTCGATAAAATTGATTTTGTAAATGGATTTAAGAATTGGAAAAATAGGTCCGGAGGTTAGGATTTTTAAACTCTTACGGGTACCATCAACTTTCCAATTTTAATTTTAATCTTAAAAATCACCTTTTAAAAGACTACTCTATAAAGCGTAACTCAATTATTGGTTAATAAATTGAATTAAGTAATTTAAACTAAAAAAGGAAAAAAATAGGTTTTTTGGTTTTTTACTATTGCTTTATAAGTGCCTACGTACCCATTATTTGGGATTAAACATACGTAATTTTTTTGTTTGAAAAATTTTAGGTGAGTGAGTTGATTTTAACTTCTGAAAACCGGTCCGATTTACATTTTAAATAGATTCAAGTTTATTTTTGAAAAATGCTAAAGGTTCCTAAAGTCGGTTTTATTTGAAAATTCTAAAAAAAGGCCTTAATTTTGAAAAAGGTCAATTTAGTTTTGTCCTGATTGAAAAAATACTATTTTCTAGGTTATAAAACTCGATTTGTCAATCTATTTATTATTATTATTATTTTTTTACGGTCCTAAGCCTTAGTTGAAAAAAAAACAAACTAACACATCCCTTCTTTTTTTTCTTTCTCTTCTTTTCTTTTTTTTTTTTGGTTTTTTTTTTTACAATTTACAAATGCAAAATAAAATAAATAAATAAAAAAAGTGGTATACTAAGTCAGCTTAGGTCATTGGGTCTTCTCTAACTAGAGCAATCTGCGAGGCGCATTTCTGGTCAATCTGGTCACTGAATGATGAGGGAAAGGTCGTTTTTATGAATTTCGTATTGGTGAAAGGGAGTAGGGTAGGATTGATTCCTTGGTGGTTTGGGTTGCTTTTAGTGGTGGTTGAAGGTAGTGGCTTGTAGTGGTTATCAATGGTGGCATGTGGTGGTTGCTGAAAGGGAATGGGTGGTCGGGTCTTGGTTTTTCGGGGATGGGGAAGTTTTTGGTAGTACTAGTTTTCGTTGAAAACCATCGTAAAGGTAGCTACTTGTAGAGAGGGAGAATTCATGCTAGAGAGAGAAACTTGAAATTAAGCTTGACTGAGAGATTGTTGTGTGCTCTTATGTTTTTTTCTAACCCCTATTTATACTAAACGAAGTTTAAACATGCATAGAATGTCAAGGAAGCCATTAATTATCAAAATCAAATCGGTGGCATTTTTGACCCGTAATAAATTTTTTCTATTTTTGAACTCAATTTTAATTGTATAAACGATTGAATTTGGATGGGTTTTGGGGTGAATTCAATACTAAGTCATGTGTGTTATACGATTTCACCATTAATTTGATGAACTCATGTAATAAATACGGTAAAAAATGAACTTAGACAGAGCATGCGGAAGAGGGAAACTTTGCTGGAATTTTAGGAAGAAAAGCCGAGGAAGAGGAAGGAAGCGGGGCGATGGTCACGTGTGGGGCACGTGCTATGCGCCCCCATGCTTATGTGCAATGTATGCGCGCATTTCAAAAATAAAGGCATACCCCCCTTGCTACATTCAAACGTGTCAAGGCTTCATGCCTTATTTAAAACTTGTGGACCAAATTCTGGTTTGCACTTGGTTCTTTTTTTCTTTTAAAAAAAAAAACCTAAATACTAAAATTAAATACTTATTAAAAAGAAATCCTCTCTTCAATGCACCTATACTTTTCCTTATAAGAAAAAAGTACTTTGTGTTTGGTGAGATTTGAACTCTAAACCTCCAACTAAATCTAAATGCGAGCCCAAGTGATTATCCATTAGGCTATATTTTTTTGGCTTTTTCTTAAATTTTCTATTTTTTATATTTTCTAAATTTCTTATTTTTTTTGGCTTTTCTTAAATTAAGACCATTTACCCTATTTTAAAAATTTTGAAAAAATAAAGGAAAGAGGGGTTGGGGGTGGGGTTGCAAAAATGGGTTGTTTCAAGGGTGAAATTACAGTTATATAAACATAGGACAAAAAGGGTTTTCAAGCTTAGGGATTGGGTTTTACTTAACCCTACAAATAGATTAGTATTAAGAGAAAACAAGAGTAGAAAATCTTACCAAGGTTTTTTAGCTCCTACAAAATTGTGGATTAGATAGGGGAGGTGGTGTATTGCTTGGAGCTACCCCCTAAAGTTACATTCCATCACACCTTCCACGTATTCCAATTAAACTGGTATCATGACTAACTTTTAGTCACTACGATCAACCTACCTATAAGCATGAAAAAGGATGAAGTAGTTCTTGAGAGGATACTCAATAAGAAGATGGTTAAGAGGAAGAATGCAACAGAGGCAATGGTACTAATATAGTAGATAGGATGCTTGATTTTTTATTCGACATGGGAATATTTCGCAGGTCTGCAGTTGCAGTTTCTAAACTTACCCTTATAGGCAAGGGGATTTCAAGAAGGAGGGGATGTTATGGAAGAAGGTATATTAGGGTTTGCTAAGGGAAGAAAGGTTGAGATTTGTGAAGACAAGACAAGGGAATGAGTTGAAAAACTGAGTTTTGAAGTAAGGTTATTTGAGCTACTTGCAGAAAAAAGATTCTAGGCTTTGAGCCTAAGGGCCAATAGGCCATTTAGAGTTAAGAAGAATAAGTAACAAGCCTACTAAATGTTGCTATCTAACTATGGCTTGCACAATTTATATTCAAAATTTACATTAGATTTAATTTACAATTCGTGCAATTTAGATTATTCTAGATTTTATATTACACACGATATCGTAACTACCAAGTAAAGTGGACATGGCACCATCACCAACTTATTCTTATCCTTATGGAGGCTATCAATATATAAGTATCAACATCCATGTACAAAAAAAGCTATGAAAATACAAAAAAAATATATTTCCTCCCATATTCTTCTGTCTCGTGTAATGTTTATGTAATTGTGTATGCTTTTCTTATGAGTGAAATTTTGACAATTATAGGTGTTACAATTTAAGTTGCAACAACTTGGCGTAATAAGCTTATAGTAAGACCCATTGGATTGATCTACTCGATCTAACCTTTCTCAATTTAGCTTGCATGCTAAATAAGGCTTTTACTAAGCCAAGATCCAAAAAGGGAGCCCATTTGAGATCTATTAAGGAAGGGACTGATATTGCCGTTAATCGTCATCTTAATTTGACGAATGACATTAATGGCTAGCTTTTATAGATACCATACCTCTCCTTCATTTGGACAAAAGAGAATTTTCCATAAATATCATTGTGCCATCTGATTCTGATCTTGAAAGAACAAAAACTTAATTATTTGAAGAACATTACTCCGTTCATTGCAAATTGTGGAGTTTGATGCAACTATACTCCTCCACTTATCACATTAAGTGTTAAAGCTTATTAAAATTTCCTATTTCTCCTTACCAAACCTTTCTTGATCATTCTGTACATACCATTCAAGTCATTCCCTTTCGTTGTATGCACAACTTGTACGTAACGTGCATGTAACAATCATATGGGAAGTCTTACACCTACATGAATAATGACTTTACCAAGAGGGGGAAATCGATACTTGCATGATGGTACCTCAAAGAAGAAGAGTAATTGATCCCATCGATGGTGATAATCAAGAGCTTGATACTACTACTAAGACGAATAAGCAACTTCTTCTACCACTTAGAGATATGAACCAAGGCGATAGTGTACAAGAAGATGCACTTGACAATGCGCGAATGATGCACACATTTTAAGAGACTATTAGGCATTGAATCAAATCAATGTTTGTCCAATGCACACCTAGCTTAGCCACTACAATTGCTATGCAACAGGGTACTGGCTCCTCTAAATCTTGTTAATGCTGCTCAGCAACGCACCTTATGAGCACCTCAACTACTCTATCCTCCTTCTACTAATGAGCAAATCACTCCTAGAGTAGAAGAACAAGTTCCTACATTATAGCTTATAGCTATACAATGTTCTTTACCTAAAGTGAGGAACTTAGGAATTTGAATTGGAGGCTCTTTATCCTTATACCCCATCTATATGTTGTAGTTGCTGAGCTTATAAAAATTGTTCCAATTTTACTCCTATCACACGGATAAAAACCGGAACATCTACTTAAAGGGGTTCATTGTTACCAAAGGGGATTTAGATGTCTAGTTGAAGGAAATATGAGCAAAGTCTATAGCAAGGGTATTAGACTTGAAACTTTCATATTAGTAGTGCATCAATGCGAAGCCATACCAAAGGATTATGTTGGTCCAAGGTTTATGCTATTTAATGGCAAGAAGGGGATTGTTAAAGAACATCTTTTGACACTCATTAAGACTTTAGAGATGTACAAACTTGATGTTGATTTAAAATTGAAAGATTTTTCTAAGTTATTTATAGAAAAGACATACACTTGGTATGTCCATCTTCCCCTATGGTCGGTAGACTTATAGGGAAGTGTTTATAAGATGTTCCTAGAGAAGTTTTTCTCCATTGAAGAAAGAGTAACTCTTACTGACATGGAAAGAATTCATCAAAAGCTAAAGGAGGATCTCATGAACTATATTGAGCACTTTAAGGAATGTTACCAAAATATTCAAGATATATGCAATGAAAAGGAGTTAGTAAATGTGTGAAAGACCAATAATTTAATGGTATGACAAAAAGGTGAAAGTGAAAGATCAAATAAATACATGTCATTGGTAAATTCAGCTCAAGAGGAAAACCCAGCAGAGAAAAGAAGCCCAAGAATGGGAAACCTATGAGTTTCAACTTGCCTTAGGCTTATCCATGCCTTATGAGTAAAGTTCATGCAATATTGGATTAATGGCTATGTGGTGGAAACATCAAACTTCAAGGGTTGAGCATTAACAAATGAAGAAAGGAACAATTATTAATCCAATTATTAATTACATTTAGTATTTACTAAACCAACCTACTATTAGTTAAATTATTAATTACATTTCTTTTTATAGAGATTATTAGGTATTCTTTAATTATAATTAATATATTGGTTTAATTAAACAAACTGGTTCAATAGGTAATGAATTGATTAACAACGAATCAAACTTTCTTAGGGTTATTTTGGATCCGATTCAATTGAGAGGGGCTTAAATTATTAAATTACATAACTATTAATTAGTTAATCTAGAACCATGTTGGAAATCATCCTGGTTAAACTGATTTAAAACCAATCGATTCGGTCCATACGGACCGGTTTAAACCGTCTCCATCTCTATGGGGATTGCATACTTTCTCCTATTACTTTACTAATTATTATTATTTCTAATACTTTAGTATATATCATTACTTTGGAAGTTTTGTACCACGGAAAAAGTACAATATAATAGTAATAGATCAATATATAATACATTATAATCAACATTCGTATAACTGTATTATATTATCAATATGTAACACTATTACTAATAACATATCCGTATCATTATTCTACAAATACAATATTATATTACACAATATTAATAAAATGATTACACAGCTATATAGTCTAATCAGAACAATTCCACAAAGGCAATACAAAGACAACAGCCAACAGGTCATCCCCCTCAATAGAGCAAAATTGGAAGTCAAATACCAGAAAGTCTTCTTCGGCAATCGGAGATATCGCGAAAAGTTAAGCAAATCAACATCAACTAATAATCATACATAATAAAGCATGTTTATACTTATCAATGTAAGGATTATGTTTCCAATATTGATTCGGAGAAAAACTTGTATTTTATCGAGCATAACTTATATTAAATTGATTATAACATATATTTAAATAAGACTTACATTAAGATGGTATTACATGAATTCACAACAGATGAGATCATAATTCATAAGTTATTAGCAAAACACGTAGCTAAAATTGATTGACAACAATTATATCAATGATATGTCATAGATTCTTTATTTAAATATCAAACAATATGTACATGTATATTGATATCATCGTAATCAATTTAATTTCAAAAAAGTTGTATTAAATTAATGATAACTTATTGATATAGATTAACCTTCCATATTATCAATATCATTATACCTCATAACCAACATACCTAAATTAATTAAAGGGCATCCACCACGTTGCCTTTTAGCTGAACAATAGTTATTGGAGGGAGAAATGTTTCAAAGGTACCATCACATTGGGTATTTTAATGAGTAAGGGGTGATATCATTAAAATTTTAACACCTAAAAATATGGACTCAATATCACTAATATATATTTATATATTAATAGTACTTACCTACTACTTATTATAATTCATCAATCAAATAAAACAAACCATTTATTTGGGAAAAATCAATAAAAAAATTTCATTATATCTAAGATCATTTTTAATTTTGTCTAATATTATTTTTATGGGTAGAAATGATACACAAATAAAGTATGAAATATCTATTTTCTACCAAGTATATGAAAACCTTGGAATCGAAATTGTTCTACAAATATCTAATTGGGTATTTGATATATATAAGATGTCTATAGGGAATTATTGAGAAATTGTAGTGCTTCAACGAATTTTTCTTAAATTGAAAAGAAAAAAAAAATGCCCTTTAAGATCAAACAATTCTATTGAATTGAACATCATCATATGTGTGATAGCATCTACTATACTGCTCCAATAATGGAACAGATGAAATAAATTAAAAAATTTAAGAATGAAATCTTATTGAAACTGTTGATTCACCACTCATTATAACATAGGCATATTGGTACCAAGAGAATCTCTTTTAGCTGGTAAGGCAAAATTACCAAACAGATGCTAATCTTAATTAACTTGATATGAGCGGAGATTATAATATTATTAATATGATGTTAATTTGGAATGCTGGACTTGGATAGAAAAGGGTCACCGGGTGTCTTCTTCGACAGAACACAGTGGGAAACAAATTCACTTCATTGGAAAACATGGAGAGAAGGTTGATAATTTTATAATATAAACTCACCAACAATATGAACAACTTTTTAACAATTTACATAAAATCATTTAACTTCAAGTTAAAGGAACTTCTTGAATCAGGGACTAAAAGAAAAGCATGGTATGAAGTATGAGAGACGAATTCATCTTACTGGAATCGAAGAACAGATCGAAGAGATCTTGACGCAACTCGCAGGGAAAGAAGTGCACCAGAAGAAGTAACTCTAACACGGAGTTGGCAAAGCTCGAGGTCAAGTTTCAAAGTTCCAGCAATGGAGGATATGAAGATGCCGAAGAAGAGGATCGGAGGTTGAAGCAAGAAGATCAGAACAGGAAATCATCGCCAACCGTGTGAAGAAAAGCCGTCCTTCGCACTGCTGGAAAACTGCACCTCCCCGGAGCATGTTCGTCTTCTTTGAAGCCGACCAGCTCCAAAGCAGAGGGGAATTTTATATATTCCATCATCAACCTCTGCATATTTGCTGGAATTATTGAGCCTAGAAAAATCGTTGGATTTGCTTACTATTGAAATCCTTGTTTGGGAACTTTAATAATTCTTGAGTAGTATTAAGCTTTGGTTGATAACAGTCATTTTTGTTCCCCATCAGCCTATATCCTATATGTTACTATTAGATACGGCTACATGTCTATAATTATTGTCTTCCTAAGCTTAGGTGTCCTCCATCATTATCCTTTGTTTAATCTTATTATTGTACTAAAAAGCAGAGTCTATTTTTCACATGATTTATATGTTATCTGTCACTTGCAACCCTGAAAACCTATCAGAAAATAAGTTAACATAGTGTTTGGAATGGTAGATGTGATTGGAAAGCAACGGTGAGTGGAGAAATGAAACCAAAACATGTGTTTGGCTACTTTAGTTGGAATTGAAAAAGAGATGAATACAAGGAAAATCAAAGTATCCTTTTTAGAGGCATTTTCTTTTGTCCTCAGGTTTGGGAAGAAATGAAGGGAAATAAGAGTTAGCTATGTTAAGCTACAAAAATACTCCCAAAAAGGAGGGAAACAAAGGGATTGTAAAAATATCTACGTAATAAACCACTTCATTTTTTGCTCAATTAAGTTTCAAAACTATACAATCCACCCAATTTTTTTTGTATGTACTACACCGCACAACCCTTACAAACCACTATATTTCTTGCTTTTTCTCTTAAGGAGAAGAAGAACAAAACACTTGAAAAAGCATGCCCATCATTAAAAAATTATCCTTTTTTTTTCTACAATTAATATTAGTACATATTTCGACTTTTTTTGCTTTTATTCCTTATATTTTGTATCCAAAACGTGTGTCTAAGTAGTATATAGTGCAGCTCCTAAAACCAAAGTTTTGAATTTTATTTTTGTCTCTTCTATATATTGATGTAGTTGGACTTTCATCAGAATCTAGTTATTAGAAAAAATACTTACCTTTTCATGTTGTTTGGTTAACATGGAAGAATTAGTTTTGATGTATCATTTCTTCATGAAAACATGTTCTTATGTGTGAATTTGAAACTTTGCACCAGCTATGTTGTCATTTGTGGAGTCAAGCACCTATGTTGTGATTGTAAGATAATTAGAAACTATTAGGAGTATAAGTAATTTATAGACATAATCATATGAAAACTTTCAAGAACCGTTTATACTAGTAGATGTAAATAGCACTAATAATATGTAGAGGTAACCATGACTTTTAATTAATATAAGAAATCCTTAAAATTATTTTAGTGCACTTATTATTTACATTGTTAAATACTTGTTGCTATTTTTTTTTTTTTGCCCTAAAAATTTTGCTCTTGTAATTTTAGGCTTTGTCATATGGATAATTTTGAATTTATAGACAATAATACTTTTGATGATGATTGCATTGAGGAGTAGACAAGTATGTAAGAAATGGCAAGTGCACAAGTAGTATGCTATTTGATGAGAAAAATGTATAGGGTGCATAAACATTCATATATGGTTAAAATACCTATGACTAATATTGCTACATGATTAAAAGGGGATCAAATTCGACAAGAACTTTTGGTGAAACCAAGAAATGATAAAAAATGTCGAGACATTATATGTGTGGGTTTTATAGCTTTTGAAAATTTATGTGTCATGTTGATAAGTAATGGGCTATATAGAAATACATGATGAACATCAATTAAAGAATAAGTGACTAAGTTCTTAATTATTGTAGCACGTAATGTTAAGAATTGCATAGTATCATTTTATTTTTGTTGTTCAGGGGAAAATGTGAATAGACACTTCTATAATATGCTTAGAGCATCAATCTCTTTTGAAGATGAATTTCTTAAGCAACTCAATTGTAAGGTAGTACCTTAAGAAATAGTCATCAACAATAAATTCTATCCTTAAATTAACGTAAAAAGTATCAATTTTTTTTCTATAGTAAATATTAAAGAATTTGCACGTTTATGTATTTCCTTTTCATCAAGGTACAAGGATTGTATTAGTGCTATGATGGAACCCACATTCATGATAGGAAATAATATCCAACATAAAATGTATTAGTCGCTTGTTCTTTTGACCTAAGATTTGCATATGTATTATCTGAGAGAGTGGGTTCTGCCACAAATTCTAGAATAATAAAAGATGTTTTTTTCTAGGGAAGATAACTTGAAAACACTTAAGGTAACATTGTTAATTGCATAAGTGAGTTTCATTTTAAATTTTCATACAATAACATATTTTATTTAATAGAAAAATATTATTTTGTTGATGTCGGCTTTATGATAAGAAGTGAACTAATATTACCTTATTGAGGCATATGATATCACCATAAGGAGTATTTAGTATATGTACAAGAGAATTCTCATGAGCTATTTAATAATTTACATTTATCACTCAACAATGCAATTGAAAAAACACTTGGTGTGCTTAAAAAACGATTCCCTATTATATCAAGTGCTAAGGAGAAGCATTATGACTTTGAAACACAATACGATATCATTCTAACTTGTTGCATATTACATAACTTTTTAATGGGTGTTGATTTAGATGAGACACTTATATATAAATATATAGGTGTTTGTACTTGCAAAATTTTGAAATAGAAGTTCGTACTTACAGACAAGATAAAAATATAGAGGATGCTAAATTTGAAGAAATTTTAAGAGATAACATAGCAGCACAAATGTGACATGATTACGTAATGAATAGTTAGCAATAGCAATGCTATGTTTTTGAAAGGGAAGTATAGTTTGTACAAGACATTTTATGTAATTGTTTATATTTTTTGAAGTGCGATTTAATAGCACTTGATCTTGTAATACATCTTAACTTATTATGCCTCTATGTTTCTCTTATCACAATTGTATCATGTAAGAATTACTTCTATTAATTCAACAAGATATTAGCTTATTATACTTGTACATTTGCTTTCGTCAATATAGTTGGAAAATGAGTAATGGAAATGAGAAGAATGAGGATTCTAATGGAGATAATGGGAAATGAGCATATCTTCGATGAAGATAATTAATGGATGAGTGCTTGAATAATGGTTTGTACCAACAAATGGTCAATGGAAACAAGCAAGATAAAAACTTTACATCACATATAACAATATTGTGAAAGAACTTTGTGAAAAAGCAAAATTGCATCAATTGACAATGAGAAAATTAAGAATAGATGGTTAAAGATTGTCAAACCTAACTTCCATGAAGAGTTTGATCTCTTCAATAATTTAAATGATTTTGCATGAAACCTATCTTGTCTCTATTTGAAGTTGAATCTTAGGTTTGGTAAGCTTTGATAGAGGTACTAATATTTGCATAATGTATTGTTATTGTTAACATATATTTCATAGAATTTTTATTAGTCAATTATATATGTTTGTATATGATATTTTTAGAAAAAAATAGTTGCAAAGATGTAGATGACTAAACCAATCAATCATGATATTTGGCAATGTTAGGATTATGTGCCAAGGTGCTGCAATAGCAAACTAAAGAAAGAGAAGATAGGCACGAGAGAAAAATGATGTAGGAGCTTCAAAAATCTTTGAGATTGATCAAATGGTATTTGAAAAATCATGTGATGTTAGAGATATCATTCCTTAGCCCTTGCTCTAATATTGAAGAATTAACAAATTCTACTGTGCAAACTTCCCCTCAAATAAAAGTCTAAATAATCTATTAAGCGTAAATGTTCAAATGGACTACTAATAATTAGTGAAGGGAAGAGGTAAAAAATGCTATGTCTTAAACGAGAACATCTATAAAAAGAGAAGGTAAGATTTCTATAGTAATTGAAAAGATGGTTAAAGTTATAAGGATGGGAAGAGGGACTACCAAATGCGTTAGGCCACATTTTTACTCGAAATATGAGGTTTATGAGGAGTTGGTCAACATTAGGATTGAGGAAGATTTACGCTCTGATACATATGATTTTCTCACACACTCATAAGAGTAAGAAGGCTTTTTGGTTGTCATTCCAAGGAGTACAAAATTAATCTTCTTCACAAAATGCACAATGAAGGAGGCAACATTTAATGAAGTTCCAGGACGGTTGGGCAACATTGGGATAACCTTAGCTTCTTTATTCTTTGAGGTTGCCTTTGAAGAGGAACATTGATGAACAAGAAATCCTGCTAACCTGCATTATTTTGGTTGTTTACTAATCTTCCATATATGATCTCCATTAACAAAATCGTTTCGAGAATAAAAAGTCTATGCATCTCACATTATCTTTTCTTATTTTGTTTTCCCTAAACCATCATGAGATGCAATTTTTTAGTTAATCTAAACTATTGATGTCAATAACAAAGATATGAATTGCATTTATATTTTGTTAATGAACAAAATCAATTTATTTTATTTATTCTATAAAATTGTTGGTTTAGGTAGTTGCACTCCAATACATACCTTTCATGTTACAAATTAAAAAGGGTAATGTTAGTTTTCTTTTTAGGATAATGCTAATTTATTTTATTTGTGTTATGACTATTTACTAAAGATGAATATGTGATAGCAATATCTTTATTGTTGACATCAATAGTTTTGATGATATAACTTTCTTTTGTCTAGACAATACATAATGCTATGGAGTGCATTTAGGGTGTTCAACGAAGCACTATAGATTTTGGTCATGAAGTCGTTAAAGCAAATGCAAAAACTAGCGATTTAGGGAAGGAAGGAGGGTGTTGAGTGTTGGAGCAAATCGAGTTGCTACATTATGAAGTTGGTTGAAAATAGGAACATGAAGAACTGCATATTTGCTGCAACATTCTGATATTTTCTATTGGTTAGTTTTTTTTTCCTTCTTTTCTTGCCTCTTTTTTGTTAGTTAGTTAAAATAAAGATGAAAATGAAATTTAGTTATGTTATTAGTCTAGGGTTGACAATTTGGGACTTGCCAAACTCGGACAGGACATGATACAAATTAAATAAGTTTGGGTACGAAAAAAATGATACAGGATATAAACAGGTCAAACCTATTTAAATAAGTTTATATACATGTTTGGGTTCGACTTTAGATCTTAAAACTATTTATTAAAAGTCTTGTAAATAAGGCCTGTGAACCTGTTTATTAAAAAAAAAAAAAATGGATGCCTGGTCAAGTTAAAAGATTAAAAACAAACTGCACATGTGGTGAAACCTTAACGTGCCTAATTCTTGTAACTCGCTCTCTCTCTTCTCTGTTCCTCTTCCTCTTAGATCTTGCCCAATCCCTTATAACCACAACCCCTTTCACTTCTTGCTCACCTCTTACTCGATAGTTGAGTTGATACTTTTGAGTTTTGAGTTTTGATCTCTTGACTCAAAGCCAAGCCAATAGTCTCTTGTCCCTCACCTTCACTACTTGTCTTGTCTCTATCGTTGCCAAAGAGGTATTTTTTTTCTTGTGCCTCTATTGTCGCCTAACAACCCTTTCGTATATTTTTTTTCATTTGTATTACTGGTTATGAATATAATGTTAAATCTTTATTAACATCGTTTCAAATTCTTATATTACTATATCTTTAATAAAATAAAAAATTGAAAGAATTAAATGAATTCAGGAAAAATTCAATTGGATAAAATTATAGATTTTATGTTTTCTTTGCCGTATATTTTATGATAATTGATATTGTTCTTTTAATTTTGAATTTCTCTTTTATTCACATCAATGATGAAGAAAGAAATGACTCTGATCCCTTATTGTCCCAAATTTCGGCAACTAACATAGCAAATTTATTGGATTGGATCCACAAACATATACCCCATCAAATTTTAAGTAATCAATATTAGTTTCTGTAAAGCAAACGATCATCCCCATTTTCGAGAGAGAAAAATAAAGGAGAATGAAGTTGAGTAATTGCTGTAACATTGGATCCACAATATAAAGTTGATTTTGTTGAGTAGAACTATTAGAGATTTTATGGTGATGGCTTAAATGAGTTTATCAAAGTGAAAAGAGCTTTATTTTCTCTTTTTGATGAATATGTGCAAAAAAATGCTGCAACATCAAATCAAAATGTTGATAATAGTAAATTAAAAACCAAGTATTTTATGAATGATGAATGAGGCAACAACCTCCATGTATATTATTTTTACATTTAGAAGTTAATTTCATTTTATATGATGCATGTAATTTTTTTACCTGAGTTAGAAATTTCAATAATTTAAAAAGTATGCAAATCATTAAGGGTGTGACGAAATCTAAATTAGAGTTATATTTGGATGAGGAGCAACATAAGAGTAGGATGTGATGTCTTAAACATGCTAATATTTTTGGTAGCTCTAGAATCTGCATTTAGCATAGATCGTGTCTGTGATCAACATTGTAGCTTATTCTTTTATGTACAAAGGATTGGCTCGATGGAGGAGAAGGTAGTAAATTTAAATTATCTATTAAATATTTCATCATAGTATATTTTATTGATATGATTATTTTTTATATGTAGATTTTTTTACCATCTCCTTTGAAGATCTAAAGGAGAATGTAGTGAATTCGGAAATCAACCCTATTTGTGGTATCCTTTTAGGTTGAGGTTCCACTTGATTAAGTAATGTTATATAGTCTAAATTTTGGGATTTTTTGTAAAACATAATTTTTTAAAAACTTTTATTTGAGTTGTAGTTTTATGTTAAGTGTTAAAACTAAAACTCTATGACATTTGTATTTATAGAATTTAAATATTGTTATTGTCTATTTCCTTTTTACATTAGCAAGTATCTTATGGATTTTTGTATAATTTTTAATAGATAAATGGGTCAAATTCAAACATGAAATATGCTTATTAAATGGATTAAGTCATGAGTTTAGGTTTTTAGATATGGTTAATAAATAAGTTATGTTATAAGTTGTGGTTTTTCGAACACAGACACGAATAATATGAATTGCTAATCCCCATTATGTTGTTTCTTTTTTTCTCATTTTCTTTATATAAACCGAACAACGAAAATAAGAATATTTCCATATATTTCATTTCATTTTCACTCATGATACCCAAATAAAGATAAAAGTTCCATTTCCTTTGACTTCCTTTCCTTTTTTTTCCTTTTCACAACTTTCCTTTAATTTCCTTTTTATTTAAAAGTTGTCAATCACAGTGTACAAATGAAGCAAGTAAATAAGAGGAAAAAGAGGAGAGAGAGGGAATGTACTGTGTACGGAAAAATAAATTAGGAGAGAGAAAAGGAATGTGCTGTGCTGTGTTTTTAAAATTCCATTAAAGGGGAAAGGAAAGATGATAATAAAATGGGAAAAGAAGAGAGTATAAAAAAATTATTTGAAATAAAACAGAATTCAATGACTTAATTGTTAAAAAATATATATAAATAATAAACTATAACATATATTCATATTATAGAGATTATTAGCTATTAAAATTTTCTAATCATCTCCATTGAATACTTACATATTATAAATCAAGGCAAGATTTACTAATGGTAAATCTTTTTAAATATATTTTAATCTTTAAAACACCTTTTTTTTCTTTAAATTTCGACTCACTCTTCTTGGCTTATTTACTTATATTCCCTTTTATTGTTTTTGTCTTTGATTTGGGGTGTTTCAGCGGATGTTTGATGAGACACATAGGAAAAAAATAATGAGGGATTACTATGTGCATATTATTGAGTGAAGTTGTTTGTGATGCAATTAGTTGGTACTTGCTATAAGTATATTTGCTTTGAGGTAGCTATCACCTGTGTTTGAAAATAATCTGGGAGGTATATTAAAAAAGTGGTGTATAGATTTTTGTTCTATTTGGAAATAGTAATTTAGGTTTGGATCAATGCTGGAGCTTCAAGGTGATTTGTCAGTTGAATCCTATTGGTATACCCTTCAATGCCATATGGTACAAGTATCCAGTAATTTTTAATACGATCTTTCATTATTTAAAAAAATGGAAAAGGTAGTTCTTGATTAGAGGAATGAAGCATACATGCTATTCTAAGGAGGGATCTATCAACCCTATGGTATCAATCCAGTTTCAGAAGCATGTTTAGCACAACTTGTATGCAGTATGCACGTGACGGTTATATCTGAACCCCTACACCTACAATTTGGAAAACATATGCAAAAAAGAGCCTCTAGGTAGTATTGTCAAACATTAAATTGGGATTAGTTTATATTTGCGCTAGGGATGGCTCAATTTTTGGCTATGGATCTAAACATTCACAATTGAAGATAAGACTTAATGGCGGATCCATATGAGTTCCAAGGTAAGATCACCTGGAAATCAAGTTCAGTAACTGATGTTATAGCATCTTTCTAAGGGTTGGTATATATAAATATAAATGTATATAAGCCACCAACTAATCATTCGACTCCACTTCCTAAAATCATACTTTAAGAACATTTTTCCACAACCACGAGACAACTGCTTTTACAAATTTTTTTTCTATGTCCACATATTATAATTTCCTTCCTCCCACAACATCTTCTCTTTTCCATGTTCTCCGACCAAATGCTCTAACCGTAACTGGCTTCTTTATCTTTCTAGTATGTAAATAATCTGTCTGTTAAAGTAAACATAGTTCAGAGTCTCATCCTTGTATTACAGTTATCTTAATACACACACATACAGGCATGTACGCATACACACACACATGATTTGCTTAAAAGGTTGTTTCTATTTTCGGCTATGTCGAGTTATTAAAGCTGTAACACAACGTCATTACCTCAGAATCATTGAGGCTGGTTTTGTTTTGTGATTGAAGTGAGAGCATTGCCTCGGAGTTGTTGGATTAAGTTTTGAAAATTTCGGTTATGACGAGTTGTAGGAGTTGTCTTTGTCCGATACCATTGTGATATTGATTGTTCATATAAATGCCTATTTTGTTTTGTCGTGACATGGGAGTAGTTATCCAAGATTATTTTTATATGTTTTGTAACCTTTTGTAGTGTTCTTAAAAATATAATCATTTTTTTAAAGGCTAATCAAAAGTAGACAGTGTTAATTCATGTAAAAATATTTTTCCTTTTAATTTGAATATTCGCCCGAGCTAAACCAGAACCGGAGAAGGCTAAAAAGTAGAGGATGCCGCGAATGAAGCTCTGTGAAGTTAAATGCTTCAATTGCCTTAGGTATGACCACATTGCATCTTAGTGCCTAAACAAGAGGGCCATGATCTTGAAAGGGGTAGACTTGATGCTATAATTGAAAGCGAGAGCAAAATAGAGTAGAAGAGTGAAGGCTCGGGGAGAGCCAGAAACAAATATATTATATTTTAGAAAGGTGTGAAATTTTAGCTTTGATTGGTCAACAAGCTCCAAATGGCCAACCAAAGGAAAACCAAATAGAGAGAAAACTTGTTCCAAATCCACTGCATGGTAAATAGGAAGACCTTTGCCATCACTATATATATATATAACGGAAGCTGTGCCAACATCACTTCAACTGAGCTTGTTGCCAAGATGAAGCTTCCGACCTGCCAACACTCAAAGCCATATGGATTGTGTTGGTTTAATGACAAGGGCATGATACAAGCCCACAAACATTTCAGCATTGGGGACTACCAAGATGAATTGAATTTTGATATTGTGCCTATGAATGCGGATCACATGATATTCGAACAACCGTAGGAATTTGACTGACTAGTTACCTATGATGGTGTTCAAAAACACTTACTCCCTCCTACAGGACGAAATAAGCTTTACTTTATTGCCCATGAGGGTTGAAGAACTGCATAAGGACATTGGTTAAGAAGAGGAAGGATCTATGCTGTTGTCTTCTCCTAAGCTTATTTTGTTGGGTTGTAGGAATCAAACTCGAAGATGATTCATTATCAACTCGTAGATGATGATGAGAACCTTAGACCGACCTCTTTCTCTAAGAACCTGAGTTCTTTCCCTAGGCAACGAGCTACTAAACAAAGGCATGGTTCAGGGAAAAAGTCCAGTCTACTAAGGAGAAGATGGTGAAATAGACCTAAGTTCGACCGACCTGATAGGCCATCAGCAAGACAGTACAGTTGTTACAAAGGCATTCCAACTTGCCAAGCGAGGGTCTTACCGAGATCGGCTCCTCACAATAAGCACAAGCTATCTATGTTGGCTAATAACAGGAGAAGATTCTAACCTTATCTAAACACTTGAGCTCCGTTCGAAGCTCGTACATTTTAGTTATCCGAACTTGGACTTCCACACCCTGAGATCAACTTGTCCGGTATAGGGTCACTCCTTACTAAGCTTGGGCTTGCACCTCGACTCATCCCTGAGCTAACATGATTGAACGTCTTAAGAAGTAGAAATAGGACTGTTTGAGCATTCTTAGAAGTCCACTCAACTAGCTTTGACTTATTTTTACCCAGCTCTGATCTAACCTAGCTACCAGCTCTGCTCCATATCCAATATGCACGATTTTATACACAGACATGTTATTTTACTTATTCGCCTTGCATGCCACTTTTAGATAGGACAGCTTAGGCGAGGAGATTGAAATCAACCAAACACCTAAAGTTGGGGAATAAGAGACTAATCAGCCATTAAGGTTCTAGAACTAGTTTGAATAGACTCATTTGTGTTGTTGTTAAGAGTGGGCGTGGTTTGATTCAGTATAGTTTATCCCCTTATTTAATTAAACTTGATATAATGGTTCAGTTATTTTTTTAAAATAGAATCTAACCATACAGTTCAGTTCATAAAATTTTTAAATCTAATTAAAACAGATTTGATTCAGTTCAATCTATGGTTCGAACTGTTTATGTCAAATTTTCACTAAATATTTTTATCTTTAATAATAAATTTTATTTTCCATGAAACTTTCATGTGTTTCCAATTGATTTCTTATATATTAATCATATGTAACAATATTTAACAAAAAGTTGTACAAAATTTTAATAAACCCAACTTAATTGGACGGAGATAAAAGACTCTATTCTAACGAACAACAACAAGGAGAGAGAAGTGGAGTTGCCCATCCAAAAGCGATACAAAGAAAATATAAGAGACACACTAAAGACCGAAGAAAAGATGATAGACATGTAAGGAGCAGTAAGGTCATACCCTTGATTTAAAAATATATAAGAAAATAAAAATTTCTAAATGTGAAATTTTAAATGGAACTCACTCAACTTAATCTCAATAATTGATTCAGAAATAAGATAAAGAAGAAAAAAAAAAAAGAAAAATTTGATGAAATCCATAAAGATTGATGGAAAAAAAATATAAAAAAAAATACAAAAAATATTGCATGAATATTTTTTTTTTGTTTAATCAAACGGTTCGTTTCAGTTTGGTTTAGAATAATTCAGTTTCATTTGCTTCCTCGAATCGAACCGTGAACCGTTTATATATAACTTAACTGAACTGAACCATGAATCAAACAATTTGTAAAAAAACCAATTTTAATTCGTTGTTCGCGGTTTTTTTGCCTAACCCTAATAGCTACAGTACATCTTACTAACATGAAAGTTTATTACATACTTATGTTTACTACATACTTGTATTGAGACACAACCTTGTCTTACTCTTTTGGTTACTGAGTGAAGTTATTACTCTTCAATCATTTCATGTTCTTATATATTGTTAAATGATTGTGGTGAAACCTTTTATAAAAATTAGTGAGTAATATCTAAACCCAATTTGTATTTGTTGGTGTGCAATATCCAACCAAATTAAAACCCCAAAACATTCAGTACTAGAATCCTTTCAATTTGTTATGCATTTTTCATTTTCGCATAGCACACGATCCACCAAATTGAGTCATATTAATAATGATGAAGAAAGTTGCTTACCTATGAAAAGAGTGACTAATTTTGAAGGAAATTGAAACCCTTTCGTTTGCACGTTCAAATCTCTATATGACCATGTCTTTCGCCTACGATCATTAGAAACTTTAGGTTCGTCCATTATATAGATGTATGCTCACATCCAAAAAATGCATTCTATGACGTATGTTTTAAGATTGACTAAAATAGAGTATGTCCGTAACATGCAGTATCATATTAAACTTACCTTTAATTTAATATGATTAGTCAAGTGCTTTATTAGTTAAATCTTTATTTTTCCATTCATGTGAATAAATGAATTATTATTACTTATTGTGATATGAAATTTATAACTTATTTAAGTTTCCTCTTCCTTATTTTAATCTATAATGAAACCAAATGAAGGAATAAACCATTCAATCTTTACAAATCAAACCAATTCAATAAGATTTTATTGGAAAAGCCATTGTCAAGCTAGAAGACAAGCTATATCTATCCAATAAAAGAGGCTCATTTTGCAAGATACCGATCAAATTATGAAGCAAATATAGATCCTACCTTCAATTGCTTATCTTCTCAACAAATGAGCAATATTTCTGAACGCCTACACTTGGTAGATATTTCTCGCTTGATATGTTCACGTGAATCACACACTTATGTACATAAGTCCCCTCTTCATAGAGCTGAACAAATAGATAAAAACACATACATACGTACTTATATTTAATTGACTATGGAATAGATTTTAAATAATTACCTTTTAACAATATACAAATTATCATCAACCTAGATAGCCAAATCACCAAAATAATGGTACTTATAATACAACTACGTATTCAATACACTATGTTTTCTTTTTAAATAATTACCATATTATTGTAACAATTAACAGATAAATAATCCTATAATTGATAACTGTGTTTCTCATTATGCATAACATATTAATATACTCACATGTATAAGATTTTTATTTTATGCTTTTATTTTTTATAAGTTAAACTTCAACTTGACATTTATATATTAAAAAAAATTTGTAGATGATAATAATAACTCTATGGAAACCAATAGAGTATTGGACACTATTGTATCCACAAATATGTATACACCACAGTTTGATATAATAAATACTATATTTACTCATTTTCGTATGTTTACATATTAAGGATACTAATTAGTAAAATCACTAGTTAGACTTATATATCGACATGTAATCTTTACATAGATAAGGAGTTCTAAGAGACTTTGGGGTATTAAGAACTACATCATGCTACCAATACAACATGTCAATTTTTTCGTCCTCAATTATTTCAAAATAAGACATTCGAGATATGTTGTCTATAAGTATGTATTATTTAATCGATGGCTTCACCATCCCCCCAATTTTCTCAAACTTCTCAATGCTCAAAGTAGTCTTGGAAGACATTTTAAACAATCCATTTGGTCATCTAATTATATTTTTTCATTTACTTCAATGAGTGTTCATGTGAATGGTCTTTTATTAGCTAAGAGTTGTGAAATTTACACATTTCATGCCCAAGTTTTTATATACAACAAGATTAATGTTCTCTTGTCCAATACATACAAAAGGGTGAGGTTTCTATAAGCGTACATATGACACATACTATGAAAATTAAATTCATATTCATAAAAATCCATCTTTTGAGTATAAAGATTGATGAAAAAATTGCTTCAATTTTAAATTCTCACAATCGTTATCTATCAATTTAAACAATTATTTATGCTAGGTAACGTTAAAGATTGTTAACTAATCATTGAACATAAGCCTCTTATGCAACATCAATATTCACTTTTAGCTACTTTCTAAGTCGTTATTATAATAGTTGGAGGCGAAAAAATATGTTATTTAAATAATTGTGACATCATTGTACAGTTACATTCTGGATACATCATGAATGCTAATGATACTATTAGTTATTACGACCCCTTCTAATATTAGCTATTGTCATATGAATGGGAAATCAAAACAACATCAACAAATGTTTGAAAACTTTCATCTTTAGATACATGAACATGAATAATCACTTCTTTTTAGAGGTGGTTAACTATTCAACAATACTTGGTTGATAATTTTATCAAATAAAAAATCAAATGCTAAAGTGGTTATATTATAACCAATAAACAATTCGTTTAGAATTTTATTAAGGATTGCAAGACTCATTTGGTTCAGGAGAAAATGCAAGTGCTTTTTCTTCAAAAAACTTGATTCTTAATTCTCTTTAATTATGTTATGCGAACCTAAAGTTAACAAAGATATGCAACATATAGAGAATGTTGGTTGAAAAATTGTATTGCCTCCCTATTTGTTGGAAGTCCCCGCATTGTTTCAAGAGTACTAAGATGAGATGGCTTTGGTTTAAGAATTAAGATGACCAGCCTAAAATTCAATACGCCTAGCACACATACACATACACGTACTCATTGTTTTAGAACTTGATGACAAACTGAATGCACAAGATGATTATGGTTTTATTGTTAAAGCTGAAAATGCCACAGTCGTGTCATGTTGTTCTCAAACAAATGATTCAAGGTGCATGTAGAGGATATAGCACATTTGAACTATATATGAAATAAGGATGTTGTAAGTGTCTTTTTCTTAAATCATTTGCACATGTACTTCCGAGGAGAATGATGCTTACCCAATTGTCCTAAGTTGATAGCAGTTGAGTCATCCCTTACTATCCTTGATTACTTCTTAGGTATAACTACCATATTAATGTGGAGGTTCTTGTAAGTGTAAAAAGTGTCAATTTGTGCAAGTATAAAAAGTATCATGTACTTAGATAAGTACATCCACAAAGGTCCTAATAGAGCTTCGATGGTTATATGTATTACATCTAATAATGATGACATCTAACAATTCATTGATACTTAGATATGCACACTTGAGGTTACATAGAGAGTGATGAAATTTGTAATGAATAAGATATATCCTTATGTTCATCTTCCTGACATTCATATATTCAACTTTTGGTATGACTAATCTATAAGTTCTATTCTATCTAATAACCTAACTCCGCTAACAATACTCAAAGAATCTTTCATGTAAATAATGTAGATTTTGAGGAAAAGTACTAGCTATATAAGCAAGACATTATCCATACAAAAAATTTTCACAGTATTGTAAATAGGTTAATTCAACATGGTAACGTAAAAGAAAGAGCATAAACATAAGGGGTCTTGATGGAGTTTCGATAGTTGTATGTATTATATCTAATAATGATGACATTTAACAATTCATTAATATTTAGATAGGCACTGTAGATATCTAATTTTTGCCCCTTAGTAATCATAATTTTTTATTTTATATTTTTAGGAGTCCTAATTCAAAAATAAAAATAATAACAAAAAAAATTAATAAAAGATAAAAATAATAAAAATTGACAAATGATGAAAATAAAAAATGAGAAAAAGAAAAATTAAAAAAGATTTTTTAAGATTTTTTTAGGAAGTAAATTATTTTAGCTTAGCTCAAAAAATAATTATTTTAGAAAGTCATATGGTTTAAGTACAATTTAATTGTACTAAATGTTAAGGCACAGGCCAATGCCCTAACGGATAAGAATTGAAATATCAAATTGTATTTAATTTGAGGTCTTGGGTTCAAGTCTTGGTAGGTACTTATGTTTTTTATTTTTCTATCTTTTACAAAAGTGAGATGAATAAATGGAATTCATATCTAATTAGGATCATTTGAATTTAGTTTGATTTTATTAAATCGGATTTGAATTAATTTAGATATAATTTAATAATTTAATTAGATACAATAAATATGATTTGATATGATCTTATTTAGCTTTTATAAATACAAAAACCTCCAAAAGAATAAGGATCCCTTGTCCATCCAACAAAAATTAATCTTGGTAGCATCAGCAGTAAGCCAAATTGAATCCCTACATTGCTTCATATGCTACAACATGCCCTATCTACTATAGAACATTACACTGAATCATAGTTGCGCCAGTCCACAACACACACTTTAAACAGTACGATCAAGCAGCCGCAAACTCAGTACCTCCAGCAGTCCAATTGCGTGACACCAACAATCTTCAAGCTATGGTGAACGGAAAAATCAATCCCTTGACCTCCACAGCAATTCCCTCATCAATAGTAAGGAGCAGCTGTCCCCATTCTGACTTTCCTTGTTGCTGTGCGCTCCACGTAAGCTACTGTTCTAACAGCAGCAAAATACACCGCACAACAAGTAGGCGCGAGTTCTTTGCCTAATTTTACGACGATGAGTCACTGTCGCATAAATGATCATAGCAGCATCGATCACAGGCTCACAAATCCAGCACTAATCACGCGACAGCCAACAGCAGCGACTGATCCATACAACACCAATGCTATAATTAGCACTGTCCCAATACCCTCACAAAGAGTGCTGCTGACCGCGCTTCGTCACTGCCGTGCTCCATTATTGACTGCACTTTGTCGCTGCTACGCTTCGTTCGTGTCTCCGATCATCGAAGACTTCCTATACTCTGTTGATCCCACGCAGTTACAACCGAATAGAAACAGCAAGACTAAACTGTCCTTCATCGTACACACCAAATATTAACTCACACGCGAGTTTAAGTTTGTTTCCCTTTTTGAACTTTTTACTATCACTATTCCATCATTATTAGATTATTATTCCTTTAATTATTGAACATGGCATGTGTATATATAATTATTAGTTTAGGAGATTTATTAGTATTAGTTTTTTTTTATATGTTAGAGTATATTATATGATATTATTAATTTATTTAGGTAGATACTTGTTTAGTAGTAATAATGTGTATATATACATTTATATATATATATATATATATTAGTTTAAGATTAGTTTTTTAGGATTTCTCACTTAAAATTCAATTTTTTTAGAAGTAAAAATTAATGAAAATCAATAAGGTTTTTAAGATGTTTTAGAGAGTTGTTTGATTACTCACGAGTTAGGACTCCATGGATTTTTTTTAAATAAATTGAATTAATTAACAATGTAAAATCGGTTAGTTTTTAAAATTAAAATATACCAACGCATTAATTGTTTTTTGGAAAGAACTATGATTGTCTGATCCTGGCTAGCAGGTACGTAGGTACCTTCGAGGCGACAATAAAATCTGTAGAAATTTAGGTTCTTTTTTTTTTATTTTAAAAAATATTATAATTAGAAGAATAATCCTAATTTCGGTAAATAAATAGTGGTATCCATTAGGGTTTAATAGGTTAGCCTTTAAATTCGGAATCCTTTAGTTCTTCATTAAAATTGAAATCAAAGACCGGTAGCTAAATCGTAATCAATCCACCTAATTGATTACGGTTTTCTTCCTTTTTCCTGACTCCGGTCGGGTGGCGACTCCAAAAATTTTTCTAAATAAAAAACTGGAATTTCTCAATTTCTTTATTCGAGGATTAATATTAAATGGGTTAAGGTTTAATATTAATCGGAAATGAGAAATAAATTCTAAACAATATAAACCGAAAAATCAAGCTTGACATGCACACTTAAGGTTATATGGAGAGTGATGAAATTTTTAATGAATAAAATATATCCTTATGTTATTAGATTATAGATAGATCTTCTTGACATTTATATATTCCCCTTTCAATACGACTAATTTGTAAATTCTATTTGATCTAATAACCTAACCTTGCTTACAATGCCTATGGATTCTTTCATGTAAATGGTGTGGATTTTAAGGGAGGGTATTAGTTATACAAGCAAGACATTATCCATACAAAGAATTTTCATAATATTGTAAATGGGTAAATTCAACATGACAATAGAGAAAAAAGAACATAAAGGTTATTGGAAAAATTTATATCGTCTACCTAATGAACTTGAAGCGATTTCATTTATATGTCTTGCTTGATGATATTTGTGGCCTTACTTCGTTTGGTTATCTTTTAAGGTATAATAAAGTTATGTATGATATATTTCAAAAGGTTACGGAGAGTGAAGATCTACTTGAGAATAATCATAGCATACGATAATACTTACTTGGAGTGGTCTCTTTCTAAATGTCGTCGACACTTAGGAGATTATTTAAAGCTATTTGAGTTTATTGTCAATTTACAATTATTAGATTGTTATGCGATGAATTTCAAAAAAATATGTTGCAAAATTACTCTTCATCTTCAACAACTTCAATTGTGTTTTTTATTGTTAGACTATTAAGTGATCTTAAGGTGTTACTAACATGGTATGGGGAAAGACTATTGGATTATGACTTCCTACGTTAAACAACTTAAGATGCCATGATAATATATCAATGATAATTGAAGATACCTTAATAATTATTGTTGCTAATGGTGATATAAGTATACCTTCTTACTTAAATGTTGCTAATGGTGGTATAAGTATACCTTCTTACTTATATGTTGAATGACGATATGCAATTGATTTGATAAAGTCTACAATTAAGCAAGATGAACAAGTGATATTTTTTTTTTAGATGGTCTAAGTAGAATTAAGAAGATACATATGTGTTGTGCTATTTTGGCATTTGTTTGAAGTGTAGGTCACATTGTCTTAACTACAACTACTTCTAGGATTACAAGAATTGTATCATTAGGCGATAGAAAAACTCACTCAAGATTTGAGATTTAAATGCAAAAATATTCAATCTATTCAATGTGTAAATAATTTGAATTAGCTTATTTGTTGAAGATTTGTAAAGGAATTTTTTAAGAAGAAGTTTCTATGGCTAATATATATACTTTTGAAGCTCTTGATAGAATATTAAGAGATATCATGAAAGTTGATTTACTATTTGGTAAAAGGTTATGATATTGGGAGAAGATTTTAGATAAGTACTTTAGGTGGTTTCAGAAGGAACAAAACATCAAATGGCAAATACATAGATAAATTACCACCATGGAAATCTACATATTTTGCAATACTGAGGATATGAAAACTCTTAGTGATAAAGATCCGTCGAACTTCCTATTGAGAGTTGGGACGGAGTCTAGTGCACTATAAAGGATGACTTCATATACGTACCACCATTATTGAGTATACCATGGGAAGGTGAAGAATTCATTCAAAGTTTAATCAATGTAACTTCTCAAAACCTTTTAGCATATGTATAAGATAATACCTATTTTATTAGTTATGCAATTGTACCATCTATAAATATAGAAGTTGATAAGCTAAATTTAAGAATAATTTAATTTTTTTTTTTTTTGCTGAGCCCATAAATTTTTGAAAATTACAAATCTCCTATTTTTACAACTATACTTAGTGCTTTCTAATCGTACTTTTGGATTCAAATTTTGACGTATCGTCAAATTGCCCCCATACAGCATAACACATTAAAAAATCAATATTGTTGGACTCCTATCATATATTTAACACAAATATTGGCTCGAAAAGAAAACAACACTTGTAGAAAGACCAATTTATTTGATAACAGCCTTATTAGGAAAAGGTTACATTATTCTCTCATTTGACCTATCAACTTTTGCATTTGTAGGGGATAGAATTGCATAGCTAACAAAATGGGTATTATCCTATGTACGTATCGAAAGGTTCGAGAAAGGTACATTAATTGTAATTTGAATTTATTGTTTACTTTCTCATGGTATGTTTAATGATGATAATATATATATGAAGTCATCTTTATCGTAAGCTCAACTCCATACTTTTAATATAAAATCTAAGAAATCTTTATAATGAAAAGATCTCATATTTAAGTTAATAACATAATATATAGGTTCTTTCACAATGGTGATTTATTTAAGCATGCATTAACCATTTGATGCTTTGTCCCTTTTGAAACTACGGGAAGTGTTTGCCTAATAATCTTGAGTGAGTACAACCTAATAATATTGTTGCTACAATCCCATAAGTAGTTGTAGCCAAAGAACGTGACCTACACTTCAAATAAATACCAAAATAGTACAATGCAAATATGTCTTCCTAGTTCCATTGGACCATTTATAAAAAATATTGCTTGTTCATTTAGCTTTATAATATACTATCAAATCAAATGCATATCTTTGTTCAACACTCAATCAGGAAGATGCACTTATATCATTAGCAATGGTAAGAATTGATAAATCATCTTCAATAATCCCTAGTATATTGTTAAGGTCTTCTAAGTTATTTTACAAACGTGGGAGGTCACATTTTGATAATCATTTTCCATGTCGTGCTAGCAGCACCTTAAGATCACTTAATAGTTAACAATAAGAAACACAGTTGAAGTCGTTAAAGATATAGAGTGATCTTGCAACGTACCTTAATGAAATTCATCCTATAGTAATCTAACATTAGTGGGTTGATAATGCATAAGAATAGTTGTAAATTGTCTCCTGAGTACTAATGCCATTTAATAAGAATCAAGGATCGATCACCCACTCTCGAGCTCACAAACTGGCCTCCTTAATTGACTAAGCTCTCTCTCTCTTCAATTAATCGAAGAGGCCAAGGTCCTTCAAAAGATCAACCTTCTACAGTTTTCAAGCCTCCACCAACATTTACTATCTCTTTGATGAAGGAAGGCTCTCCGTATCCCGACCTAAATCAAGATCACTTTAGCAAAATTACCAACCTATCCACAATCAACTCAAAAGTAGACGAATAGTTCAACCATCCCCATAATAGCTCAATCAACATTTCTTTAGCCTCTGAACCGAGCTTTCAACCTTCCTGCCATTCTAACCTGCAGCCTCCCATTGACATAAGGGCTGAACCTCATATTAGACATCTCTAACAACAAAATGACACGTCTTCAACTTTTTTAACATTATATTGATAAATAGAGCACATTGCACCATTAGTTACCCATTTTGCCCTTATATCTTTTGTATACTCTAATTTTTGGTGTTGTACCCCTTTAAATTGCCCTAAATGGCAAATATATATGCTTCATTTTATACCTAGTCGAAATCATCACTTAATGAATATTCTACTTCAGCTATTGTCTTCACTAATTTTTGAGTGTATAATCTTATTAAGTCAAAGCTACTCTTATCTATTCCCCCAAGTAAGGAATAGTGGCAAGTGCCCATAAGACTTAACCTATGCATAATATCAAGCTTCTTAAATTCATGTGGGGTGTACAATGTGTCATATCTGTATACTCATATACAAGTTCAGCTTACCCTTGACTACCATTTATCTTTATAGCCACCTCATAGCTAAGACCTACCCTTGAATGATTGTTGGCCTCTGTGTGTTCACCAATGGAGACTCATTAGCATTTGCAAAGAAACTACTCCTACTAAGCATTGTCTTATGCTATATCATCCTCCAGCAATCTATACTCTCTACAACATTTTGGATTGTATCATATGTAACATCATTACACGTTAAAAGATAATCGAATGAAGTAAGGACATGGCATGATGAAGTAAGATAGGTAAATAAAATTGTTCTATGTTCATTGGATTAACAATATACAATCTTTCAATAACCTTTTTTTTTTCTTCTTATCCATTACCATGTTGAATTTGCCTTTTATAATGCTATAGAAATTCTTTGTATGAATATTGCCTTCCTATTAAAGAATTTCATGAGCATTATTCATGGAGCTGAGTTATTAGACAAAAACAAAACTTATAGATTAGTCATGTTAAAAAGTAAGTGTATGCATGTTAGAAAGATGTATTCATGATCTAATAACATAAAGATATATCCGATTAACTAGAAATTTCATCATTCTCTATTAACCTTAGATACACATACCCCATGTACATGAGTGAATTATTAGATTTCATCATTATTAGATCAAATACATACCTCCATGTAGAGGATATACACATACTTAACATTCTTTACACCCATACAAACTTCCTCATTATTGTAACAATCATACTTGAGAAGGAATGAAGGATTGTAAGGAGTAAACCAATTGTTGCCAACATTTACATTAGAATAGCTAGTACTGGGATGTTGCCACTATTTTTTCGTTTATATAATGGGTAAAAGCCACTCCCTTGGGAAGTAGCATGTTGAAATGATTTAGGAAAATGACACTTATAATATCCTTATTTCATATACGATATAGATGCATATATCCTTCATATGTACCATGAATCATATGTTTGAGATTGTGGTTATCAAAATTGCGATTTTATTGTTCATTTCAATGTATAAAATCGATATAATCATATAAAACATACAAAATTAGTAAAATTGTAAACTTGTAGAATCGTATATGAAAATTCATAATTTTACTGAAGGTCTGTACGTAAATGATTTTACATCTATTTTAATTAAGAAAAATATTATAAAATTATAAACTCATATAATCATATTTTTAACTCGCGATTTTAACAACTATATTTGAGATTTTTCTTATTGATTCAAGATTTTAGTTATAACAACATTATTATAACATCTAGTGTATTCAGTTTGTCATTAGGTTCTAAAATAATGAGCATTTACGTATGTTGGCAGGCCACATTTTTGAAATTCAATGATATGGGAACATCTTATTGCTTTCCTTAACATAAAATTTTTTATAATATCCCTCTTGGATTGCTCAAATCACAAATGGAAAAAACTTCAAAGTAAATCAATTGATCTTGTACCATTTATCCCAATTCTAATTTTTACGGAATTTCAAGCCACGATAGATTGCATATAATAGTAATAAATAAATCCAGTCTTCCAAATTCTTAAGCCAAAGCCATTGCTCTTGGTACCTTTGATACATATGATAGGACTTTTAACGAATGAGGAGGGCAATAGAATTTTTCAACCAACATTTGCTATATGCTGTACACTTGTCAATCTTAGGTTTGAATAACATAATTAGAAAAAATTAAGAATAAAGTTTTTCTTTAAAGAAAAAGCACTTGCATCATTTCCTTTACTAGTGATTGAGCCATGTAACTGTTGGTACAACTCTAAATGAATTGTTTCTTGGTTATGATGTAGTCATCTTAATCTTTGACTTTCTATTTTGACAAAATTGTCAACCAAAGTGTTACGCCTCGAAACGACAGAGTTGTAACAGTCTCGCCATACAAACTATTTTAAGATAAAAACTAGCTATATAGTCACTATTTTAAACCTGATTTAACCAAGACGTCCACGACTAACTCGCTTTGAAGTAAACAGTTTATAATTTAAAAAAAGTTATTTACTTATGAACTTAAAAAAAGTATATACTTGCATTAAAATAATCTGAGTATCTTATAAGATTGAGCAATCTAGTCATAATTTAATTGAGTAATTTGTAAACTAATGCCAAAAACTTTAAAATAAATCTAATTAGAAAGAGTATTTAGTCTTCAGTTTACATTTTTACTCCCCAAGATTCCACAGTTGCTAGCGTCAAGGTAATTATAAACCACTTCATTGCTAGCACCTGCAACAACGGTTATAAGAATGTAAGCAACCACAGCTCAGTAAGGTAGGATGGGGATTTAAAACTATACCACAAACACAAACAAGGTTATCAACCAAATCATTAGGTGTAATGCATGTTCAAGTAAATGTCATCGCACGACGTTGTTTAGCCCGTTATGAGATTAGAGAAATTGCGTTTGCTCTAATCTAGGTTGAGAAATTGCCGTTAATGCAGCAACTTACGACCAAACCTAGGCTTGTGTAATGGAGACACCGCTCCTCCCACGATTACTTTCGAACCATTAACTTCATCCTTGTCGCGACTATAAGCCCTAAAGCTAAGCCAAATGACCGTAGGATTGAACTTAGAACACAAGATTTAGAGCGATCAGTTAAAGGATCCGATCAAACCCAAATTATAAACTATTGAGAGAAATATTAATAAAAATGATCCCGTAAACTTGAATTTAAGAAAATAAATAATAAAATAAGAGACTATAAAATTTTCAAATTTTAAGCATAATAAGTACTAATTATCGAAAAGGCGAAAAGTATAATCTAACAACTAATAAATTACTAGAGATAGATTATATGTATACTAAAAATTTTAGAATGACCAAAATAATAATTAGGAATGTTCACATGTACCCCACATGTATTTACGTGTAGATAAAAATACGTGAAATTACCTAAATTGGCCAAAAACTAAGTAAATAATTAAAGAAAATTATAAATTAATTATGGAAAAATCATAAAAAAAAATCAAAGAGGATAGAATGATCCAAATCTGGTCGTTGCAGGTCAGGATCTGCAAAATAAAAATTAACCAATTAGAATTAGACAACATAAAAGCCAAAAATCAAGGAAATTGGGCAAAGTCATGTCTAATTAATACATATTAATTACCAAAATCGTCTATAAATAGGGGAAAAATTTTCAGAACTCATTTGGGCAATGACGAATCAGAGAAAAATCAAGAGACTCAAAAATTTAAGAGAAAATCTAGAAAACAAAAAAAGAAAAAAAAAACTGTGCAAATAGGGCAAGTGAGCCAAACCTACACCTCACCACCACCTGGGACCGAGCCACCACCACCACCCCACTCCAGACCCACGTGTAGGCCGGCCAACAACCTTAGACCGGGTTTAGATGGCCAGAAAGCATCGAACCGGGTGAGTCCTATAATTATCCCGATTTTGTATAATTTCGTAAAAATAGTTATTTTGCCCAGAAAATTATGAAACTTGTTATTCTGAGGTTTTATTATATGTAGATTTAGGAAAAAATAGTGATTTAGTTTAATCACGTCTAAAAATAAAAGGTTCTTAACAAATTGAACAAAACCGAGCATGATTAGAACTAGAAATAAATAGGCTTAGGAGTGTAGTTTGGAGCTCAATTTTTTTCTGTAGGATGCTCATGTGATATAGAATAGTGCTATGGAGCCATTTTTTTAAAATTAATTTTCGAAATTTTTAAGTTAATTTTTAGCCCTAAAATGATGGAAAAATTGGGTGATTTTGGGTTAATTAGGTGATTAAGATACTAATTACTGATTTAGTTAGTAATTAAATGTTTAAGGATGCTAATCTCTGATGTGGAAACCTAATCCTAGCCTTTGGAGTATTAAGTATAGTTAATTTAGGAAATTAGGTAGTTATTGTAAGAAATTAGTAATATGTGAAATTGAAAATTTATAAATCTAAAAAATTAGGATTATTTAGATAATATTATAATAGAAATCAGAAAAATAATAAATCTGAAATAACATTTAATTTTAAGTAAATGTCTTAAAATGTAATATTTTCTTACATTGAGAATAAATCCGATACCTCAATTAGGGTTAGCGTGTACCAAATAGTTTAGAATATTGAATTAAAACTCAATAGGATATTTGAATACTCGAGCTTAATGTGATTAATGTCATATTAGAATTCGAGCATATTTAAGACTTAGGAATCAAAATTAAAATCTAATTTAGGATTCGAACCTCAAAATAGAGTACAACAAATCATTAGTACGTAATAAGTATACACGGAAAAAAAAAATGAGTTAAATTATAACTTAGAATATGAATCCTTAAAGTATAAGTACTAAAAAAACCTATTTGTATTATAGGGCACCTAGAGACAAATTGGCTTACGACTAAGGGATTGAGCGATTGAGTAATTACAAGTAAGTTGGATTATTATTTATTGTAATAGAGTACTATTTGTGTGGTACTCGGAGACTTAGAATTGTATATGGTTGTGATTGTAAGTAGTTTACGCATGTGTTTAACGTATCTGAATTCGTGCTGAAATTGTGATATGATGGATTTTGTGGTATGATTGAATTGGTGTAAAATTGTTTGAACACCCTAAATGAAATTTAATCTTATTCGACTCTAAGAACCAAAAATGTCATGCATTGCAACCCGTTAGGGGATCATAGGATTCTCCAACTAAATACCGACCCCTTCGAAAGGGATAGCGCAGGATTGCAAAATGGTCCCTTCTTCATCCTCAGTCAAACTAAATGACAGGAGAGGAAGTCGCGGCGAGGGTGAAGTCAATGGTTCGAAGGTAGTCGCGGGAGGAGCGAGGTCTCCATTGTACAAGCTTGGGTTTGGTTGTGAGCTGTTGCATAACATGGAACTCCTTAACCCAGATTAGAGCAGGCGAAATTTCTCTGATTTCACAACGAACCAGACTACGTTATGCGATGACACTTGATTGCTGCATTGCATGAAAATAATTGATTAATAATCTTGTTTGTGCTTGTATGCATTTATGAGTCTCCAATTCAACTTACTGAGCTGTAGTTGCTTATACCCTTATAGATCTTTTTGCAAGTTTTGATCTCTGAACAATTCAAGTAGAATGCCGCCTTACAATTACCCAGAAGTTAGTCCTTTTGAAGCCAGGGTTGTAAGGATCAAACTACTTAATAATGATGTGTAGTTAGGGTATCCTTGTAGTTAAGGATAAAAGACTGATAGTTATTATATAATTTAGTGAACTGTTGTGTTTATATAAAACTTCTTGGGAAGTTCTGTGGACTTACATATAATTATACGTGTTTATTAGAAATTTGTAATATTTATCATAATTGTAGTATAAATGTTAATCGGACTATTTACTTCAAAGCGAGGAGTCGTCAACGCCTTATGTAGATCATGTCTATGGTAGACACTGTAAGGCCAGTTACTATCATAGAATGGTTTACACGGAGGGACTATTACGACTCTTCGACTTCGGGGTGTAACAGCAATCCCCTTACTTATCACTTAGTTTGACTAAGGATGAAGAAAGGATCAATTATGCTTTCCAGCGTTATCCCTTTCGAAGGAGTCGGTATTTGGCTAGAAAATCCTACGTTTCCCCTAATGGGTTGCTATGTAAGTCTGATTTATGGTTACAAGTCATATATTTGTTAAGTCTAGTTTAGGGTGAACAATCATTTCATACAATACAAACTAGAACAGCAAACAAAATCATAGCATCACTCATAATCAAGTACATATACACAACTAACCATTTAACAAGTACAGCTAACTATAATCTCAAACCTCCAAAATACAGTGACGTATTAATCCTAACTTACTTTGACTCCTTGCTTGCTCACTCGAGGTGAGACTCATTCAATCCACGTCAATGATCCCTATAATACCAAAGTTGTCTCAATTTTCATACAATTGTTATAGATTAGTTTTACCCTATAACACTTATTGTTATCTTTGGTTTAGGGTTTAATATGCTCAATTATCTAGATTCTCAAGTTTTTTACTATTATTCTTTATTCGGCTAAGTTCAGGTTCAGTTTTCCACATTGATTTCTAAATTATGCTCTAGTTTTGTTTCTAAGTATAGTTTTATGCATGAACCCTAGAAACTCGTTTCAACTCATAATGTGAAATTAATCACATTACTTCCCGATATCCTAAATACCATAATTACCCCTAATTAGTATTTTATTATACCCGATACACTTAAATTCTTATTAGTGTGTCGAATTTACTCCTGATGTGAGAAATTTTTACATTCTTTATATAATTACCTAAATTTAAATTTTTTATCAGATTTATTATATATTCCTATTATTTATATAATATCAATTTTTATTCTACTATCTTCTACTTATTATATTTCCAATAATTGCATATTATGTGTTATCGTATATTATGTGTTATAATACATATCTAATATTTCTATCACTATAATTACCATCTCCCAACATCAATTAACATTTCAAAATATCCAAATTCATCCCAAATCAGATTTTACACCTAATTATCCTAATTTACAAATTAACTTAAAATTTACTATTTTTCTCTATTACTTATTAACTACATAATTACCCTATTAATTACATCTAACACCCTAAATGCTACAAGTATCATACTTCGTTAGATTTCAATATCCTAAAACATATAATTATTTACTAAATCAGTAATTAACCATTTAATTACTTAATTAACAAAAAATAAGTCATTTTATGTATCATTTTAAGGCCTAAAAATTATTTAAAATTTTTGAAAATAAAAGGGCTTCGTAGAACTGTTCTATATTACCCTAGTAATCTACAGAAAAAATTTGAGCTCCAAACTATACTTCTAATACTATTTATTTATAATTCTAAACATACTTAGTTTTGTTCAATTTCTTAAGCACTTTATATTTACAGACGTGATTAAAATTAAGCACCATTTTTTCCTAAATCTATATACAATAAAACATCATAATAACAAATTTCATAATTTTCTGAGCAAAATTAGTAATTTTGATAAATTTTACAAAATTAGGCTGGAATCGAACTCACCTGGCTGTTGGGATTCCAGCCACCAGCGGCAGCCCTAGGGATGTCAGCCAACTTAGGTGATGGTGGTGGAGTGGTATGGTGGCAGCCGTTCGTTTGTAGGTGGTTGTTGGATGTGGGTTTCCTTCCAAAGTCCTAATTACATAGATTTTTTGTAAAATCCTAACTTCCTCTTAATTTCGCCTCTTTCTAATTTTTTTCAATTCCAAACATCCAAAATGAGCCTCTAAAAAATTTGGGGTATTTATAAAAGTCTTGGGGAATTATTGTGTATTAACTTAATTAGACAATTGTCCTATTTTCTTCTGATTTACCTTTTGTGTTGTTCTAATTTAATTGGCTAAATTTTTTCTTCTTTTCCCTAACTGCCACAACCCAAATCTAGATTATTCCTTATTTTTTATGATTTTTCTTTATTTTTTCTTAATTAATTATGAATTTTTTTTAATTATTTAGCATTATTTTAGCATATTTCGTGTATTTTAAGTAATTACGCATATTTCTACTTACATGTAAATTCATATATAGTACAAATAAATATTTCTAAATATTATTTAGGTCATTTTATGATTTTTAATATATAGATAATTTATCTCTAGCGATTCGTTAGTTATTAGAATGTATTTTATGAATTTTTGATAAATAACGAGTAATATACTTAAAATTTAAAAATTTTATATTCTTTTATTTTATTACTTATTTTCTTAAATTTGAACTTATGAGATCATTTTTACTAATATTTCTAACTTTATTTGATAATTTAGGTTCAATTGGATTTTTTAACCGATCGCCTTAAATTTTACGAGCCAAATTTCAAGTAGCTGATTATGAGTTTTACACCAAGTATTGTTGAAAAATTGACCACCTTTAAGAAGAAGCAATTGTTCATGTTCATGTATCTGAAGATGAAAGTATTTAAATATTTGATGTTGCAATATATGATGTGAAATAGTAATGTTTTTCATATTGGTAGAGTATTTCTTATATGTTATATGCCTAGTATGTGACACTGTTGCCATTTGTTAATCTAGTATTGATATCCCATCTCTATGTTCCATATGACAATAATAGCTAATTATTCATATGACCTATTCCTTTACCTCCAATTATTATAATAACGACTTAAGAAGCGATTGAAAAAGAACATTGGTGTCAACCAGCAGGTTGCTCTCAAAGGATTAGTTGAAAATCTCTATAATCCAAGATGGACACTCATGAATATGATTTTGAGCTTCTTGGTTTATGTCGCGTATATATGCCTGTTGAAACCTCAGCCTCTCATGTGTATTAAATAAGAGACAACTAATCCTGTGGTATATAAAATCTTGGTCATGAAATGTGTAAATTCTATGGTTCTTAAATTGTAAATTATCATCAACATTAACATCCATCAAAGTAAATGAAAGGATGTGATTGTACGACCAAATATATTATCTAAAATGTCTTCTAAGATTGCTTTAAGCATTGAAAAGTTTGAGAAGATCAAAGATTAGTGAAACAAACGGTACAATAGTGTGGCCTTTTAAACAATACATCTCGAATGTCTTACATTGAAATAATCAAGTATCACAATATGGACATGTCGTGCTATTAGCAAGACATAATACTTTGTATCTCGAAGTAACTATATTAAGATTACTAGCCGATAGGCTAACCATTGATATTAATTATTAATAACTCTAATTTATAAACATACACAAATAAGTAAATATATTATTTATTATATTGAACGATACTGTAGTACACATGATAGTGTATCATCAATAAAATTATTAAATGTAAATGTTGAATTGAAGCGTAACCAATAAAAATGAAAGCGTAAAATAAGAATCTTATGTATGCGTATGTACTAATATGTTATGCATGATGAGAAACGGAGCTATCAACTATAAAACGGATACTTATTAATTGTTAAAATATTATGGTTATTATTTAAAAATAATATATAGTGTATTGAATGACAATGCGATACATACTTGTAAGAGGTGTAACATTAATTTTTGTGGTTTGGCTGTAAAGGATAATGATCATCTGTACACTGGCAAAAGGTAATTATTTAATATTTATTTCATAGTTAACTAAATTTAAGTGCATGTGTGTTTCTTACCTATTTATTCAACACGATGAGGAGGGCAGTTATGTACGGTAGTATGTGAACCACGTGAGTATGCCAATAAACAAATATCTATTAAGTGTGAGTGTCTAGAAATACTACTCCTTTGTTGAAAAGATATGCTATTGAAGGTGGAATCTTGATAATTTGATCGACGTCTTACAATATAAAACTCTCTTTATTGGATAGACATAGCTTATCTTCTAACTTGAAAATGGTTTCTCCAATAAGATCGAAGTATTAGTCGTTTGTTCTTTCTTTTGGTTCCATTATAGATTTAAAATAACTTGAACAAGTTATAGATTTTACATCACAATAAATAACAATGATTCATTGGTTCACATAAAAGGAAAAATAAAGATTTAATTAATAAAGTATCCGATTGATCATATTGAATTAAAGGTAAGTTTAATATAACAATGCATGTTACGGATCAATTTACTCTATTTTAGTCAATGTTAAAACATACCTCACATCTGGGCAAAAAAAATAAATAAATAAAGGATACCTCACATAAGGAATTTTTTTATATGAGCATAAATCTATATACTTGACGAACCTAAAGTTTTTAATAATACGAGGCCATGAAACATTGTCGTATAAATATTTGTACATACAAAAAAAAAAAAAAAAAACTTGAAGTTTCCACCAATGTCTGTTACTCTTTCCATAGATAAGCAACTTCCATTATCATCATCATTATTTAACAATTGTCAAAGATACATAGCACCGCAGAGAACAGACTTGACGATACCAAAGAAGAAAATATGATAACGAGATGAAGATTTGATCTAATAATTAATAGAGTTGAGCAAATGGGTGTTTGAATATTGATTAGTTTAACGCAGAAATATCCCATAGGTCATGCTTCTCGAAAATATATAGCTTTCCGTCTTAAAGTTGATTAAAAAGAAAAAAAGAAAAAAGGAAGACGACTATAATCAAATAGAATACTATTTTACACACTACCACACTAAGTTACACTTAAAATTATAATTCGAAAATGAAAACGATTAAGAAACATTTATTTGGTATTGCTTATGTTAGTTTTGGTATTTGACAATTTTTAGAAAATTTATAGACCTTAAAAAAATAAAAAGAACATAATTATGATTTGGCATTTGACAATTGCATGTTATATCATTCTCTCCGTTTATTTTGGTGAAAGTTAATATAATAACGACAGCTAACAAAACTTCAATGATATTCTATATATTCTGGGGCCCTATTTATTTATGTTTTGATAAGCGACAACCTCATTGTATATTTTAAAGAGTAATGAGTAGACATATAATAGAAGATTGACAAACTGATAATCCATGCGACACAAACATAATTGACCATATATTTGGCAAATTATCAAAAAAAAAAAAAAAAAAAGATACAGTTGCAGTAATCCTGCCTGGATTTATTGTAGAATTCAATCCCAACATTTCATAGTACACCTATTGCCAATGGAATTAAGTAAGTATGGTTAAACTTGCTTCTCAAAGATATCAGGATTCTTATCTATTCACATTTGCAATTTTCCCTGAAATTAAAAATGTTTATATTAAATTAATTTTCCTTAAACTTATTATTATAAATTTAAATAAGCTTCTATCTTATAGAACTTGGAAAAGATTAACTTTGTCTCGGCATTACAAAATTTAGGTTAAAAAAATAGTTTATCATATGGAGCTGAGCAGCCTGTATAAAATTATAATTTGATTTATGGGAGTGCGCATTGAGAGTTCATGATATGTCACGTGATGGTCTCTCGGATTGTGAATCACAAAAGATAATAGGTGCAATCAAATAGCACATCATTAACGTCATAGAGGAAATTTTCCTTTTTCCTCCTTAAGGACTGAAATGTATCATAATCAGCATGTATTATTGACCATGAAGAGTAAATTCCACGCATCAATCACCGTTTTCCCACATTGGCTAACATCACTCCCATGATGAAGCAGGTTACAATATGAAACAAAGCTAATGAAGTAGGTTATGAACAATTAATATCACTACAGTACCTAACAAGGGCAACTCCAACAACTTGACATTCCTGAACCAAGGCCAACTTCAACGACTTCGAGGTAATGGCGCTGTGTTATGACTCTAATGACTCAACACAGCCAAAAATAGAAACAATCTTTCAAGCATAATGAAGTAGGTTATGATAGAAGCATATGCTTCA